>ML345569.1:0-77998 GCA_005239505.1 Nicotiana paniculata | reverse complement strand
TGGACTAACACAAAACTATTATCTAACAATACTCAATGCATTTTAACCAACTTAAAAGCAAACCGAATAATTCCAAGGATTTAGATATTGCACACACAACACATATTCAAATTCCTTAACATCATATCAACTATACTACTTCAGATTTATAGACCAAGAACAAAGAAGAAGATCCAGCTTGACATAATCTCAAAAACATAGCAATGAGCAAACATTGCAGCACCAAATTAACACAAATTCTTAGTCTAATAATTTCATTTAAAGTTCCTTGTTACATACCTCTTTTGAAAAGAAAAACAACAAGGATCCTGACCAAATAAAGGTCAAGCAGAGAGTAAGACAGTGAAGAGGAGGGAGATTCAGCAGCAACAAGCAGATCAACCAAACCCAATGAAAGCCAATAAGAAGAAACAACCCCGAACTTGAGTATGTAGACCAGAGATTTCAAAACCATAATAAATAAGAACCAAGCTGTGAAAATCTACAAGAACATGATGAATTCTTGAAAAAATCAGATTTTTCACTCATATCTTTGGGAATTTTCGTTTACAGAGGAAAGACTATTTTGTTTTTTTTTTTGTTTTTCAGATGTTTTCAGCAACTACAATTTATATAGAGTAGATGAAGGAGAACATAACTTTTTAGGGGTGAAGAAAGGTTATTTTCAATCTCTGAAAAATCTAAAATTCCCCCTTCCAAAAAGTTCCTTCTGGTTCAGAGAACAAAGTAGGTATTTATAGGGGTTTTTCTAGGGAGCATATTCTCAGCATATTCCCCATACATTAGGCTAAGGAGGGTACAGGTACAACTATCAACCCTATCATTTTAGGACAACTGTACCCTTCCAGAACATTCCACCCTTAGAAAAGACCCTTTTACCCTTAAAAATCTGATTTCTTAATTTAAATTACCTAATATACCCCTTGAAGTCCCTATAATTACCATTAGGTAACCAAATTTACTTTGCTTGGGTTATTATTAACTCTTAGTTAATTAACCCTAGTTAGCTTACTACTTAACTAGGATCATTAGGTATTAGCTTTGGTTTAACTTGTTAATTAATAAAGGCCAATTAGTTTAATCCTTTAGAACTAGGTTAATTGGCTTATTTCAGTTAAATTAGACTTAACTAACTAAATCAAAGACTTAATTAACTATCAACTTAGCAATCTAGGAATTTAGTCACCTTCATTGGTTCAAATATCAGCTTAATTACTCAAATAGGCTATTAAGCAACTAAACATTGTAGTTGCCTAACATTAAACTAGAGATTAACTTTCACCTAATCAATGAACCCAGATTCAGAGTAATTTAACCTGTTAGGATCAAAGTTTTATTAATAAAACAGTAGATTAGGGAAAACTAACTATCAAAGAATTCTAGACACCCTATATGCATATCAACCCGAACTAATTGACCAAATGAATTAATAGCCAAACAAACTCATAAGAAAACAGCTTATCAATCATGATATTCAAAAGGAATCTGACCAAGAACAAATACATGACTGTCATGGACATACTGGAACCTTAAAATATAAAACAAATTATTCGGCTACCTAAACATGGTCCAAGCACATAGACAGAATCAATTAACCAAACAGATCAAGGAAAAAGAAATGAGCATACATATGAAACAGTGACAAAACCCTAGGTTAGTTACTAATGAATTAAACATGAAATACATTCAGGTTTTGGACAAATCAAGGAAAAAGAGCACGTAAACAAACATGAGAAATCTTAGACAGAATAGAAAGCAAAAAAAAAAAAAAGCTAATCTAAACAGGGATGTAATAATACAACGGTGATTAAGCTTGTTCATGTAATAACAGGAAAGAAACAGATAGAAAAGAAAAGGGGGAAACCCATTTAGGGGTTTTGGCCAGAAAATTTGGGTGGTCACCGGACTTGGGCCGGACTCCGGCAGGGTTTGAATATGACTCAAACCCACATAAATCAATAGCCCTCGATGAGAGCTATCGATCCATGTAGGTGAGAGCCATTAAAAGTCTTCAGGTCGGCCAGTGATAGGACATTAGGGTTTCTATTTTCTTTGATCTATAATCAAAGGGATTTGGGTGTTTACTTGGGGAAACCAATGGTGGGACGGGGTTGAGGGTAAAGAGAGGATGGTCTGGGTGAAATTTGGTTCAGATTGGTGGAGCTCTTCCGCCGAAGGCGATTTCCGGTCGGCGGAGGATGGTGGTTCTAGGAGGCTAGGGGTTGGGGCTTTAGAGAGAAAAGAGAGAGACAGATTGGAGGGGGGCGGGAGGGGGGTTGTGAGACTTCTGGTTTGAGAGGGGGGAGGCTTTTGGGCAGTTATATAGTATATGTTTAATTAGTTCCCAGCCGTTAGATCTTAAGAGATCAACGACTGGGATTAGTCTTAGTCAAAACATGGTCGTTTATTGTGGTAAGGGGGCTGGCCGAGTAATGGGATTGGGCCTGGGTCGTTTGTAGTGTAGAGATAGGTTCTTGGGCCTGGGCAAGTCAGCCCATGTCCAATTTTCAGCTCTTTTTTTTAATTCCTAAACCAATTAATTAGATTCAAACCTAATTAAATCCAAAATGTAGTAATTAATTTTAAACCTTATTTTCATCTAATCACAGATTAATTAAGAACAAAACAACTAATTTTATACTACTAATTAAGTCTATGATTTATTGGATAAAATATTTAATCTTTAGTAATTAGTTGTTAAAACCCATGTTTCATCAAATAACTACTATTCGCCCATTTTTTAGTTCAGTTAATTACAAATAATCAGTTCATGATTCTTTGACAATGGTGATGCGATCTGAATAATTTTAACAGATGAATTATGAATATGCAAATGCAAAATATTCAACAATTAATCACTAAAAAATTCAACAAAGATCCGTAAAATTAATTTACTTATCCAATTTTGTAGGGGTATTTCGTAGGTGAAAAATTACATGCTCACAGTTGCCCCTCTTTGCTCGAAAACACGAAGAGTTTTTGGGCAAAGACAAAGTGCGCAGTTATGAATAACTTTTACCTGTTCAAATACTCCATGTGACGCGTTTTTGGAAAAGTTTGACCGAACCCTGCTTCAAAGGTTGCCTACATATCCTGGCTATAAAAGAATCAGGTCAGTGTAGTTCTGGAAGTTTTGGTAGCTGGGACTACCGGGAAACTATGATTTCAGTGTTGCTGCTGCTGCTTACTGCTTGCTGGGCTCCTTATTACACAAAAATCAAAAATGGAAAAGACTAAACTAGCCTATCAGCTATGAGTTACAAAATTCATATCTATAAGTCTTCTGCAACTTGATCTTGAGTCTTGGTTGTTTCTTCACGCAGACTCTGATTTGAATCTTGATGCTTGTTAGTTGTATGTGCAGGTTCACTCTTATTCAGCTTTTTCGGACCAAGACAGGATATACTGGACGGATGACTTCAATCTGCTCCGAATAGTCCATATCTTCCCCATTTCTGCGCTTTTGGATTCAATATTCTCTTTCTTCTTTCGTTTTATCATTTTTGGATCGAAATTTCTTCTTTTGGTCATCTCGATTTCCAATGTCCTAAAATAAAAATCTGCACGAAAATCAAAACAAACGAACGAAAATTTTTGGCCCTGTTTTCACTAGGAAAATTTTGTGAGTTATTGTAAGGAAATCTACACTACTTTGTTTTTGAAAGCGGTGAACAGGTGCTGCCGTTAAGAAAAGATAACCAGGTTATGCTGATTTCTGAGGAGGATGAGCGGGTTATGTCGTTGTCAAGGAGAAATCACCAGGTTATGCTGTTGTCTGGGAAGGTCAACAGGTTATGATGATGCCGGAACAGAGAACATTGGGTCATGCTGGTGTCAGGAAATGTTCAGCAGGTTAAGCTGTTGTCAAGAAAGATCACCAGGTTATGCCGGTGTCTGGAAAGGTCAACATGTTATGCGGTTACCCGGGGACAAAGAGATTACTGGTTATGCCAGTGTCAGGGAATGATCAACATGTTATGCTGTTGTCAGAAAAAGATCACTAGGTTATGCCGGTGTCTAGCAAGGTCTACATGTTATGCTATTGTCTTGGAAAAGAGAACACTGGACCATGCCAATGTCAGGAGGTGATCAAAAATTTATACTGTTGTCAGAAACATCACTAGGTTATGCCGGTGTCTGGAAAGGTCAACAAGTTATGTTGTTGCCTGGGGAAAAGGGAATGATCAACAGGTTATGATGTTGACAGAAAGATCACCAGGTTATGCTGGTGTCTGGAAAGGTCAATATGTTATGTTGTTGCCTGGGGAAAAAGAGATCACTGGGTCATGCCAGTGTCAAGGAATGATCAACAGGTTATGCTGTTGTCACAAAAAGATCACCGGGTTATGCCGCTATCTTGAAAGGTCAACATGTTTTGTTGTTGCCTGGGGAAAAGGGAATGATCAACAGGTTATTCTGTTGACAGAAAGATCGCCAGGTTATGCTGGTGTCTAGAAAGGTCAACAGGTTATGCTGTTGTCAGAAGAAGATCACTGGGTTATGCCGGTATCTGGAAAGGTATACAGGTTATGCTGTTGCCCCGGGAAAGGGAATGATCAGCAGGTTATGCTGTTGTCAGAAAAGATCACCAGGTTATTCCGGTGTCTGGAAAGGTCAACAGGTTATGTTTTTGCTCCGCAAAAGGGAATGATCAACAGGTTATGTTGTTGTCATAAAAGATCATCAGGTTATGCAAGTATTTGGAAAGGTCAATAGGTTATGTTGTTGCCCCGGAAAAGAGTTCACTGGGTTATGCTAGTGTCAGGAGATGATCAACACGTTATGCTGTCGTCACAAAGACCACCAGGTTGTGCCGGTGTCTGCTTGGGAGTGGGACCCTATGTTGGCATCAACTGATGACTGGGATATCCTAGGTTGGCGTCAAGTTATGTCGGCATCAGGTTATGCTGGCATCAACTAGGGAATGGAGACCCTATGTTGGCATCAACTAAGGAATAGAATATCCTATGTTGGAAAAGGTGTAGCTAGGGATTGGAGTCTCTGTACCACTTCAGGTTTGGACTGTTTTCAACATTGTTTTCTTCTTTTCTTTTCTTTTCATTTTCTTTTGAGTGAATGTGGGAAATAATTTTGGAGAAAACTTCCCTTTTTGGAGTCGTTGTTGCAGAGCTCCTTCTAGCCTTTGCGCAATTTGTTTTGGTTGCACCTGCTTTTTGCACGGTTTCTTTTGAGTTGTACCTATTTGAGATTTTCGAATAGAGAACAATTTGTTAGTTTGAAACTATGGTTGGTTTTGCGGCCTTGATTTAACTACTTCTCTCAGCTCTTTTGACGAAGATCTCAACCACTTGCTCATTTGCTGGGGATTGGGTTTCATCTCTAATCCCGGGGACCCTGGATTTCTAGATTTACCATGGTGACCGATCGCGTGGGACCCAATATTTGACTTTATTTCGCCTCTGTAGGCCTTTCACTTGCTTTTTCCTTTTGGATTTTCAGAGTTTTGGGGAAGTTTTGGCCCCTCAAATTCTGCTGCAATGGTTAGTCGTGTGGGACTTAACCTCTTCGCCCTTATCGGCCCTTCATTTCTGACTTTTCCTCCAACTTTAGCATTAGGGAATTTGGAGTATTTTGGCTTTTCAAACCTTGCCGAGATGGTTAGCCATGTGGGACCCCACTTTTCAACTTCATTCGCCTTTATAGGCACTTTAGTTTGATGATTTTTTTTTCTTTCAAGGGTTTTGAGTTTAAAACATCGGCCGCTACGGCCAGTCGAGATCGACTCGATGCCCCTGACGAGGCTGGGTGCCTTTTGCATGTTAGCTTGCGTTAAATGAGAACCCTGTAAATTAGTTTTTCCATCTTTTCTTTGTTTTACCTTAGAAACAGAGTCAGACTGAAAGGGATTGAAAGAGAATAACAAAGAAATGGAGAAAATGAATTTTGACAAGAAATATCCTTTTCGGGGAAGAGAAGAAAGACTTATGTGGAGTGTATGCGACCTTCAATGAACATGACATGCGTCTTGGACTGGATGCCTGATCTATATAAACCATCAGACTCTCAGAAATTCGTCACAACTTTTAACTCGAGGTCGAGAAACCTTGCCCCAGACTACGTAGATATCAGTAAACAAATCACCCTCTTTTCGATTAGCGGTGCCCTTTTCGGGTTTTCACCGACTAACCTCTTTCATTTCTATTATCGCCATCGCCCTGTAGTGCTATTTGCGAGTTTTCACGAACAAGAATCTCTCATTTTTAATTTCTATACTCTCCATCGCCTTATGGTGCCCATGTGGGTTTTCACCGATAAGTCTCTCTCATTTTAATTTCTCTGCTCGCTCGTGTTCGATCCAAGTAGCTGTATCTTCTAATTTTGACTTTTCTTCGCTGATCGACCAGAAGGACTTGAACAGGATTTGGGGGTAAAAATAATTTTAATTGAATTACAACTTTGGAACTTTTCAGGCGAATCATTGCCGAATCTCAACACTTGCCCCAGCTTAAACTCTTGGGGAAATGTGGATTTTTATTTCGATGTGGCTGAACCCCAGGGAGAGGCTGCCTACGTATCCTTTCGGAATCAAGTCAGACGTAGTTTAGGGAAACATTTTTTTTTTTTTTTGATTTTTTCTATTGATTTTTTTTTTCAACAACACTTTTAGATTCCACAGAGGGTAATCAAAGAAGGGTAACCGGTTCAAAGGGTTTGCAAAAGGGTTAATGGTGCTTGGGTAGCGAAAATGAAAGCCTTCGTCACCTCAATCGGAGAACATTTAATATTATATGGAGGATCAAACGTAGTACCTTTTGACTGCATCTACATTGACATCCGTCTCGAGGTCATTTCCTTCGATGTCCCCCAGGTATAACGCTCCTTTTGGTAGGAATTTCTTTATAATGTATGGACCTTTCCAATTCGGGGCGAACTTTCCTTCGATGTCCCCCAGGTATACGTCTTAAGACGAGTTGCCCCACTTCGAAGTTCCTAGGTCGCACTTTCTTGTTATAAGAGCGGGCCATTCTTTGTTGGTACAACTGCCCGTGGCACACTGCGGCCATCCTTTTCTCATCAATCAGGGTTAATTGTTCTAGTCGGGTTTTGACCCATTCATTATCCTCAATTTCTTCTTCGACAATAATCCGAAGGGAAGGAATTTCAACTTCTGCGAGTATTACGGCTTTTGCCATAAACCAATAGGTAAGGAGTATCCCCAAACGATGTGCGCACGATCGTGCGGTATCCCAACAATGCAAAAGGAAGCTTCTCGTGCCATTGCCTGGATGTTTGAATCATTTTCCTGAGAATTTTCTTGATGTTTTTGTTTGCTGCTTCAACGGCGCCATTAGCTTTGGGCCGGTAAGGGGTGGAGTTGCGGTGTGTGATTTGGAACTGTTCACACACCTCCCTCATCAAGTTACTGTTCAGATTCGCGGCATTGTCGGTAATGATACTTTTTGGGATACCAAACGACAAATGATATTAGAATGCATGAAATCCACTAGTGCTTTCTTAGTGACAGCTTTGAACGTGACTGCCTCGACCCATTTTATGAAATAGTCGATAGCAACCAAGATGAATCTTTGCCCGTTTAATGACCTTGGCTCGATTGGCCCGATGACATCCATTCCTGATACGCTCAAATTACACCTTAAAATAGTGTAAGCGGTCGATTGTCAAATATAATAACCCAACAAGGTTGGGGTCGAATCCTATAGAGAACAATATGTAGGCGATTAGGAATGTAAGACAATTATCACTTATCGCGCAATGCCAAACGAATAGATTTTGGTTTTGAAAATCTTTATAACTAAATACGAAAATATAAACTAACCTAGAAAACAAGTAAAACCATCAATGGCAACAAGTATGAATGCGTCGGGAATTACACTCAAGTAACGATCCAATGTATTTAACAGTTTTACAAATATGAGTGAGTTTATGTTAATTAGCCACGGATAATAATTCTAAATTAGCTTTTTCCAAAGACTAATAAGACTTCCTAATTGAATTATTCCTAACCCAATCAAGAGATTAAGCACACCCGGATATAGCTACAAGTAGTTCAATCCTATCCCTATGTACAATCTATAAAATGAGGGTTAAAGCCTCAAGTTCTTGTTAATTAATCTTTCCCAACTCCAAATTATCTTTTCCAAAATTAATTCGGAGCTAATGGGCGAGTCCTAGGGTTAGCTAATCCCTTTGGAAACATTAAAGAACAAGAATAATTAAAGAAACAATAACTCATTTCATAAATATAATTAAATCCTTCAATACATAAGCATAACAAGGTATTTAATCCACACTTTAAATATGTAAATTTCCATAAACAATATTCAAGTGTTGAAAATAAATACTACACACTTAAATATACAATATAAAGCAAGGAAGTGAAGAAACAAACATAAATAGGTACGAAAACCTTAACCACAAGAGTGAAATCTTCAAATCCCAAGTGTGTGTGCAAACCTTAGCTTCAAAAATTGTTCTTCTCTACTCAAAATTATATTTACATTGCCAAAGATATTCAAAGATATGCTCAGATCGTGTATAAGAATGGGTTGGGGATAAAAATGTGAAATTACAAAGCTGCCCAGATTTTCGTCCAGATTTATTTCTCCGCGATCGCGTAGGTCCAGGTTTAGAAGCTCTGCGATCGCGTGACCACACTGGCGATCGCGTTGAATATTGCAGGACTGGTGACCCGGTCCTTCTCCGCGATCACGGAAACAGCTCTGCAATCGCGGGTCAGACATTGCGATCGCGATGAATAACTGGCTTCAGTCATTTTTCCTTATTTTGCCCTATTTTGACTTGATTTCTTCCATTTCTTCTCCAAATCACATAATACCTGAAAATTGCCAATAAAACTCAGAAAATGTCCTAGTTTTCTATCACAATTATACTAAAGTTTAAATATCGAGAGGATATAAGTTGGTAAAATACCAACTCATCAAACCCCCAAACTTAAACTATTGCTTGTCCTCAAGCATTGGAAAACTAAGAACACATTTATGCAAATCATCACCTAAGCCCCTATGGCATACCAAGTATCATTTCACGTCAAAAAAGGTCAATTCAAGCTCAATCTAATGACTTTGGTTGGTACCAACAATTAATCAAAGGCATATGAATCACTAATCTTTTGCTCATTTTGTTTTATTTTCAAAAAACCACATTAATCAAAGTAACAACCAAGTCATGACGCTAAAGATTCAAAATTTGCCTCTCCATCACTATTTTCTTCCCTCGCTCATTCCTCCCAATTGGAAATGGGATTAAATTCACAACTCGAGTCTCATGTGCCCTCACACTTTAAGAGAAAATCCCAAACTCACAAATTGCTTTCAAAACATAGAAGTGATGTCAAATAGAAGACTCAACTCTCTCTCTCACAAAGATATTCAAATGAACACAAGTAGTACCATAGGCTTGCCCTTTATGTATTTCTCCACTAATTTAGACATAGATGGTTCAAAATCAATTAGGACTTAAAGGGTTGTAGTTTATGATTTTGGTCAAGGTGTGACACAAGAATGACTCAAGTCTCCCTAAGCACTACACTTTTTCAACGATTAAAGTCCCCTTTCTTCAAGAATTTTTCCACCTTTTCTTCTCTTCTCTTCTCTTTTTTTTTTTTGTTTCACTTAGTCTTCCCTTTATTCGAGGTTTTTTTTTACAACACTTTTCACTTTTTAAGAATCCTCCATATCACGACTTTATCAACCTCCACCCCAAACTTAGGCTTTAAGCCTATATTCATACTTTTAATCACTTAGGGAGGTTGGGTTTTACAAGAATATATCGTAACATGGTTGCCAAAGAAAAAATTAAAAACTCAAAAAGGTTGACTAGGGAAAATATTTATGGGTAGGATATTTTGGAACAAAAATGGTTCAAGAAAGGCCTAACATCATTTTTCAAACCAAGTTAATCTATGATTTCGCCTTGAAACACATTCCGGGCAAGTGCTAGACCAAAAGTGATACAAAATAACTTCACCATTAAAAACTCACCACACATGGCACATAAAAACTCAAATTGAATACAAATCCAAAATCCAATTGGAACTAATGAAACTCAAGGAAGTCACATGTAGTCTAAAAAGCTTCTTAGTGAATCAAAGAGCCAAAATTAGAATTAAAAATCACAACAAGGAGCATTCTTATTATTTAATATATATATATATATATATATATATATATATATATATATATATATATATATATATATATATATATATATATATATATATATATATATATATATATATATTCGTATTTGATCGCTCAAAAATTCATATGCCAAGGTTTAAATAATATTGGTACCAAACAAGTCACATGTTAGCTTATGGGCACGAGATTACGCCCCACAACCCAATTTATTAACAACTAGGCTACTAAAATAAAAATATTATTTACGCAAGACTAGTCCCTTAAGAAAGTTGTCACGCCATCCATCATAGGGAAAAGTCACCCGGTTCAACGAAAATAATTTCCTTGGAAAAGAACCGAGATAGAAAGAAAAACCAAGGAATAATGCTACTATATTTAAACAAAAACAAAAACCAAAACAAGAAAACTATAAAAAGAAAGAGAATATGCTAACTTAGCAAAACATCATTAATAGACTAAAACATCCACCAATCTACACAAGTTCACAATCCACCAAAAACAAAAATTCATATTTTCCACACAATCATATAAGGGCCACCCCCAACCTAAAATATTGGATTGTCCCCAATACAACTATGCAAGATAAGATGAAAATAAAGGAGGTGCTCCCTGGGTGGTATCACTCATCATCAGAAGAACTGGAAAGTGCATGCTCGAGATCCTCATCCTCGGCCTTGTTCGGGCTACAGAATTTTCTCAACGTGCTCATGATCTTGGGAGGAACTTGTTCTGCTTCCTCTGCCTCCTTTCAATCTTGCCCAGCTTGCCCTTGATGGCTTTTTGTTCCTTAGCAAGGTCGTCTATAGTCGGGATCTGTACCTGGCTAGATGATCCTGTAGAAGTGTCTTCTCCGGGTGGTGCAGAAGGAAGGCCAGCTATAAGTTGGCAGACGTGTGTATCCACTCCATAGACCTGTCTAGAAATGTACCTGAGAGTAAGCGGCCCTTGCTCCAGTGGCGTGATAATTGCTGAAGTCCCAGAAGCAGCTTCAGTATCATCAGGTATCTCAATGGTATCAGTGAAACGGCCAAAGGTAGGGGATGCCATATCAATCTTTCGCTTCTTCCGTGCATTTCCAGATCCCTTTCTCAACAGCGGGTGGATGTTCTTCTGTGGATGACGCTCCTTTTCTGTGGGCTTTGGCACCACCCCGGAATTGTAGCACAGCTAGGTGATCAGGGACGGTAAGAATAGGCTCCTGGTCCGCTCTGTTACCACCTCTTCTATCTCATCAACAATGATCCGCCCGACATTCACCGGGATGCCCTCCATGATGGAACATATCACACTCGCCTTCTCAATTATTACCTCAGTCTTATTCTTGGAAGGCATGATGCGAGCACAGATGATGGAGAGACAAGTCTTGGCCTCCGCAGTAAACTATGAAGACTCAATCCTGGAGTGATTTTTGATCCAGTTGGGTACCTGTCCGTCATGCAAATGATCAATGTACCACTGGGTACCCAACTCTTGGGCTCGTTCTCTGTAAACGTGGTTGTGAGCACTGGGTAGATGGTAGTGTGCATTGATTGCCTCAGGACTAAACTGGACTTCTTTGTCCCTCATAGTGACTACCAACTCATTATCAAAGTCCGTCTCCAAAGCATTTGCGTAAAACTCGCGGACGACTTCATGGTTGGCAGGCCTAGGATCAGCTGCAAAACAGTTCCGACCACTAGTTATCAGTCTCCCCTGGAACTCGGGCCATCGGCTCTCCAGTTCGGTTAAGAGGATGCCCGGTTACCTAATCATGCCTATGGATAATTTCTTGTCATATCGCTCAGAGCATATAAGGGAAGAGAAGGTGGTGGCATCGTAGTAATCCTCTGCGGCATCTTGTGCAACGGGTATATGAACATTTTCAGTTGGTGTTGAGTCCATTTTGAGAGTGCAAGGTGCATGTTCATTGCGACCGCGTACTGATATCCGCGATCGTGATGCATTACATTTTTCCACGATTTTTAATGATATTCTGCGATCGCATTTTTGCCCTCAAAAGTACATTTGCGATCGCAGAGTTGCTTCTAGGCATCACAGACTTGGGCAGATTGCCCAGTGAAATTTTGGTCCCTCTTTTGCACTGCGTTTGGCAACCCGGTACCCCCAACCTGCTTAATTCAACTCCGAAAAATGTGTAACTTGGAAGATTGGTTAGGAAAAATATAATAAGCTATTCTAAAAGAGAAAATTTCAAAAAATGACCAAAAATTTTGGAAAACAATGGGTTGCCTCCCACCATGCGCCGCATTTAACGTCGTGGCACGACATAAACCACTTTACCACTTTTCTCGCCACTTGGATGATATGAATTGGGTACCTAACTTGGAATCAAGCTTGTGACCACGGACGGTGGGGGTTTGTAAATAGATGACCGAGCCAAGCCTTAATTTCTTCATTTTGCACTTCTTGGCTCTCATGTGAGGCATGTCATTTTGCTTTCTTAGTTGCTCAAATTGTAAGATGTATGGTATGAATTTTCCTTCTCACAATCCCTCATTGATCCGTATAGTTCAAATTCCGTATCACCACACAATTCCAATGTTGAAAAATGCTTGGAATGTTCCTTCAAACCTCCAACTTGCAATTTTTCCCGGATTTTGACATCCTCTTTTTCCCCCGGAATAGAGTCAATTTCAACCAAATTTTCAATTACCCCGGTTGACTCTAATTCCATATTTATCTCGGCATAACTAACACTCATGGAGTCGGTTGGCGGATGTTCAAGGCTTGATTCCTCAAAGTAAGGCTCACTCTCACCCTCGGAATTGGAATCTTCTTGGCTTCCATCCACACTCTCAACTCGAGAGGCATAATGAGCCTACATCAATGCTTGTATTTGATCTTCCAAAGTGCGGATGTGCTCATCATTTTGAGTCACATCATGTTTCAATTCCTCGAGTTTAAAGTTATTCTTTTCCTCATTTTCAAGAATGGCCTCAAACATGACCATCATCCTTTCATTTTGATCATTTGAGAGTTCTTGTTGGTTTTGTTCAAGTACCAAGGAAGAATTTTCAACTTCAACCTCTAAGGAAGGTTCTTGGCTATCACTCACCTCCAAGGCTTTTTGAACCCTTGAAGCTTCAATCATAGCATCCATTTGTGAGTTTAATCTTTCAAGTGCCAAATCATTTTGGAGACTAGTCTCCAAAAGTTCTTCCAAGGGATTTTGCTCATGCTTCCCTTCTTCAAGTAAGCACTCCAACATGAGCTTGAACTCTCCATTTCTAATATGATCACTTCCCTCCACTTCTTCACCCCTAAAATTTCCATCACAAAAAGTAGAATCATCATTGTGGGGGCTTGGGGAAGGGAAGGACAAATATGCACAATCATACTAATGACCATTATGGCGACCACACCTATCACAAATAATCCACTCATGGGTTTGAGATTGTGCGCACAATTCATCCCCGAGAGAATTTAAACAATTTTGCCACGAGTGTGGTCCTTCACAATAAGGACAAGGGTCATCAAAGTATGAACAACTACCATCCGACCAATTTTCAGTATATGATGCCATATATATATATATATATATTTTTTTTTTTTACACAAATATTCACAAGTTTGGATCAAAGCACTTATGCTTACTTCTCAAACACCCTAAATTACACAAATTGCTCCCCAGCAACGTTGCCAAAATTTGATACGCTCAAATTACACCTTAAAAAAGTGTAAACGGTCGATTGTCAAATATAATAACCCAACAAGGTTGGGGTCGAATCCCATAGTGAAAAATATGGAGGCGATTAGGAATGTAAGAGAATTATCACTTATCGTGCAATGCCAAATGAATAGATTTTTGTTTTGAAAATGTTTATAACTAAATGCGAAAATATAAACTAACCTAGAAAGCAACTAAAACGATCAATGACAACAAGTATGAATGTGTCGGGAGTTACACTCAAGTAACTATCCAATGTATTTCATGATTTTACAAATATGAGCAAGTTTATGTTAATTAGCCACGGATAATAATTCTAAATTAGATTTTTCCAAAGACTAATAAGACTTCCTAATTGAATTATTACTAACCCAATCAAGATATTAAGCACACCCGGATATGGCTACAAGTAGTTCAATCATATCCCTAGGTAGAATCTATAAAATGAGGGTTAAAGCTTCAAGTTCTTGTTAATTAATCTTTCTCAACCCCAAATTATCTTTTCCAAAATTAATTCGGAGTTAATGGGCGAGTCCTAGGATTAGCTAATTCCTTTGGAAACATTAAGGAACAAGAATAATTAATGAAATAATAACTCACTTCATAAATATAATAAAATCCTTCAATACATAAGCACAACAAGGTATTTAATCCACACTCTAAATATGTAAATTTCCATAAACAAGATTCAAGTGTTGGAAATAAATACTACGCACTTAAATATAGAATACAAAGCAAGGAAGTGAAGAAACAAACATAAATGGGTAAGAAAATCTTAACCACAAGACTTAAATCTTCAAATCCCATGTGTGTATGCAAACCCTAGCTTCAAGAATTGATCTTCTCTACTCAAAATTATATTTACAATGCCAAAGATATTCAAAGATATGCCCAGATTGTGTATAAGAATGGGTTGGGGATAAAAATGTGAAATTACAAAGCTGCCCAGATTTAATTCTCCGCGATCGCGGAACTCCGTCTGCGATCGCGTAGGTCCAGGTTTTGAAGCTCTGCGATCGTGTGACCACACTGGCGATCCCGTTGAATATTGCAGGACTGGTGACCGGTCCTTCTCCGTGATCGCGCAAACAGCTCTGCGATCGCGATTAACCTTCTAGTTGACTTTTGCGATCGCGGGTCAGACCTTGCGTTCGCGATGAATAATTGGATTCAGTCATTTTTCCTTATTTTCGCCTATTTTGACTTCATTTATTCCATTTCTTCTCCAAATCACATAATACCTGAAAATTGCCAATAAACCTCAGAAAATGTCCTAGTTTTCTATCAAAATTATACTAAATTTTAAATATCGAGAGGAGATAAGTTGGTAAAATACCAACTCATCAATTCCCCAGACAACAAACGGCCAGGGTGCTGACATAGGATGCAGTTCTGATGGTGGTCCATGGATTAAGTCGCCATGTATTTGACACTTATGGCACTTCCGGACGAAATCGAAACAATCTTTCTCCATGGTCATCCAATAATATCCAGCCCGCAAGATTTTCTTTGCGAGTACGTACCCGTTCATGTGTGGACCGCATAATCCTGAATGCACCTCGCTCATAATCCTTTCGGCTTCTTTGGCGTCTACACATCTTAATAGATTTAGATCGGGATTTATACAGTACTTCCCCACTTAGGAAGAAACTACTGGCGAGCCTTCGGATGGTTCTCTTTTGGTCTCCTTTGGCCTGCTCTGGATATTCCTTTGTCTTCAATAATATTTTGATATCATGATACCATGGTCGGTCGTCGGGTTCTACTTCGACCGTGTTGCAATAAACATGCCTTTACTTGATTTGAATCTCCAATGGGTCGATGTGAACATTACCCGGATATGGCAGCATTGCAGTTAGGGTAGCCCGTGCATCGGCTAACTCGTTGTGGTACCGAGAAATATATCTGAACCCGACAACTTTAAATTGTTTGCTAAGATCATCCACATGTTGTCTGTAGGGAAGGAGCTTAACATCTCGAGTTTCCCACTCTCCATGAGCCTGCTTGAAGATCAAATCGGAGACCCCCATGATCAATAATTCTTCTACATCCATATCAATGGCCATGTTCATGCCCATTATACAAGTTTCATATTCAGCATTATTATTTGTACAGAAGAAACGGAGGCGAGCCGTGGCGGGATAGTGTTGTCCTGTGAGCGAAATCAAGATTTCCCCTATCCCAATACCTTTTGCATTGACTGATCCGTCGAAGAACATTTTCCAGGTGTCAGTGCCTTCCGAGATTACTTCGACGGAATTGACTTTCTCATCCGGAAAATAAGTGCTCAAGGGCTGGTATTCATCATCAACCAGATTCTCAGCTAGATGATCGGCCAAGGCTTGAGCTTTCATGGCTGTGCAGGTGACATTGACAATGTCGAATTCTGTGAGCAATAGTTGCCTGTTTGCTAATCTCCCGATGGGCATTGGCTTTTTGAATATGTACTTCAAAGCATCCAGCCTAGTGATGAGGTAGATGGTATAAGCCAACAAATAATGTCGGGGCTTCTGAGCAATCCAAGTTAGAGCGCAGCAAGTTCTTTCCAACGGAGTATACTTGGCCTCGTAGCTTGTGAACTTCTTGATCAAGTAATATATGTCCTGCTCTTTCTTCCCGGTTGCGTCATGCTGCCCGAGAACGCACCCGGAAGAATTTTCTAACACCGTCAGGTATAAGAACAAAGTTCTCCCTTTTTCCGGGGGGACTAGCACTGGCGGATTCGACAGATATTCTTTGATCTTATTGAAAGCGTCCCGGCATTCGTCTATCCATTTGATGGCTGCATCTTTCTTTAACAGCTTGAATATAGGCTCACATGTGGATGTCAACTGAGCGATGAACCTGCTGATGTAATTCAACCTACCCAGCAGAATCATGACCTCTTTCTTGGTTCTTGGAGGTGGGAGATCCCGAATAGATTTTATCTTTGTCGGGTCCAGCTCGATGCCCCATCGACTGACTATAAACCCCAGTAATTTTCCAGATGGAACTCCGGAAGCACATTTGGCGGGGTTTAATTTCAGATCATATTTACGCAGGCGTTCGAAGAATTTCCTCAAATGCTGCACATGGTCACCTTGCGTCATGGATTTAATAATCACATAATCCACGTACACCTCAATCTCCTGATGCATCATGTCGTGGAATATGGCGGTCATGGCCCTCATATAAGTTGCCCCAGCGTTCTTCAAACCAAATGGCATGACTCGATAATAGTAGGTTCCCCAGGGTGTAGTGAAGGCTGTCTTTTCTACATCCTCTTCATCCATCAACACCTGGTGATATCCAGCGTAGCAACCGACGAAAGACTATACCTCATGTTTGGCACATTTGTCAACTAGGATATGTATGTTTGGCAGTGGAAAGTTATCTTTCGGACTCGCTTTATTCAAATCTCGATAGTCGACACATACTCGGACCTTTCTGTACTTCTTAGGTACCGGAACCACATTGGCCAGCAAGGTGGTGTATTGGACCACTCGGATTATTCCAGCTTTTAGTTGTTTAGCGACCTCTTCTTTGATTTTTCCATTCATGTCTGTTTTAAATTTCCTTTGCTTTTGTTGGACAGGAGGATAACCAGCGTAGGTCGGAAATTTGTGTACCACCATGTCCATAGTTAGTTCGGGCATGTCGTCATAGGACCAAGAAAACACGTCTTTGAATTCAAATAGGAGTTGAATCAAGGCGTTCCTTGTTCTTTCATCCGCGTGGAAGCTTATCATGTTTTCTCGAACCTCCTCTACATTACCCAAGTTAACGTGTTCTATTTCGTTTAAGTTTGGCTTACGCTTATTCTCGAATTGCTCCAATTCTCGATTTATTTCCCTAAAAGCCTCTTCTGCATCATATTTTGATTCATTATTTCGAGGATAGATAGCGTATTAAGATCACAGCATGAAGTCTGCAAGCATGTCATGTTTTTAAGGCTGCATTATTAGGACTGAAAAAATAAGAACAATAAACAAAAATCAGAAAGAATAATAGACGATGAAATTTTGATTTCATTTCATTGAACTTGAACATAGGAGGGTTTACATCGATGTTGAAATGCAATAAACTAAAAACACTTGAGTTACACCCTAAAATAACTCATAGTGCAGAAAAGATGGCAAAAGCTGAACTACTGGGACTCCTGCCTGACGGGGAATGGAGTAGCCTTCAAGTTTTGCAACTTGGCATCGGGCCCCATATACTGCACTTCAGCAGTGCTGGAGCCTTATCCTTGTTGGACCATATGAGCCTCATACAACATTTGTCTCATTGCTCCGCAGATTTCTTCAATTTCTTCGGCCGTGAAAACCTCCTCCTCTTCCTCTACGCATTTTGTCTTGACGAATGATTCGGTGATGTGCGGTATTGGATGAGGCAATACCCAACGATCTTTCTTACGTTGGTCAGCCCATTGTTCATCATCAGGAGTAGCTTGAAACCCTATGCCGAAGAATTTCTTACTGGTAGGCAAGGTGATAGGTTCTTTGATACCTTGTAAGGACACCCTGAGCCCTTTTCCAGGTGTGTACCCATGTTTAGTCATGTCGCTAGCGACCATAATTGATGCGTTTGATAGGAAGGGTTGTGGGCACGGGGTTCCTTCCTCATATTGGTCCGCAACCACAATCTCGAAAGCCTAGTAGACTATGTGCTCGCTGCCTTCTCTTGCTTCCATGCATGGGATTGATGGGTCCCTGTAAATAGGTTGCTCGTCCTCTCCATGGACCACAATTTCCTGGTCATCATACTCTAACTTAACCATCTGGTGGAGAGTAGATGGCACTGCCCCCGCTGCATGGATCCAAGGCCTTCCCAGGAGATAATTGTAGGAAGTATCCATATCCATGACTTGGAATGTCGCTTCAAAATCTACTGGGAAGATTGTCAAGACCAGATCTATCTCCCCGATTGTGTCTCTCTTGATTCCATCGAATGCACGGACGCACACAATGTTGGGCCTAATTCTCTCAGTCCCGATCTCCATTCTTTGTAGGGTCGAGAGTGGGAAAATATCAACCCCAGATTCGCCATCTATCATAACTCTTTTCACATAGTACCCTTCACATTTAACAGCTAGGTGGAGAGCTTTGTTGTGGGCAGCCCCTTCTGGAGGCAAGTCATTTTTTCTAAATGAGATCCGGTTGACTTCGAAAAATCATTCCGCCATTCTTTCTATTTGCTCAACTGTGGTCTCGGCCGGAACATATGCTTCATTAAGTGTTTTGATCAGGATTATCTGATGCTAGCTTGAACTTATCAGCAAGGATAGAAGTGAGACCTGAGTGGGGGACTTTCTGAGCTGATCAATTACGGCGTATTCAGAGGTTTTCATATTTTTGAAGAATTCTTCTGCCTCTCCGGCACCGATCGACTTCTTAGGCGGAAAGCGTTTCTGCTTGCTTTTGTTCAATTCTTCCAGGTTGAGGTATTTCTCTGATGAGTTTATCTCACTTGTTTCCCCAGTAATTTCTTTTCCTTTGTACGTCACCACCGTCTTGTTGTAATTCCAGGGGATGGCAGTAGTATTCTTCACGGGAGTCTGCAACGTACGACTAATAACCACGGGCTCATTCAGCCTTGGTGAAATTATTTGTCCCCGCGCCACATACGTCCCCTTTGGCACGTACATTTTTTGGCTGTTCATCGTTGCTTTGTTGAATTGTAATCTTCTGGGAGGACATAACATAGTTTGTTCCTTCCTGGGTGCCTTGGTGACGTAAAGAATAGCGTCTTTAGAGGGTCCCATATTTGTCTTGGTTTCAGACTTCCCCTTGGCCTGGGGGACGTGGTTACTCTTCTTCATTTCTTTGACTGGTTTGGGTGCCACCTTGGGATTTTTCTCCACATCTGCGATGGCGATGATAGCTTTTAAAGCGGGATCAAAATCCTGGTCTTCGCAAATAATACCAATGAAGGGCCCATTATTGTGAGTGGGCAATGGATTTTTCGTCACATAGGGAGCCTCTTCATCCCTTAGCACCACCTTCTTTTGTTCTATAAGGCTTTCCACAGCCTGTTTGAGGGTCCAACAATCCTCCGTGTCGTGTCCTCCTGCTCCAAAATGGTAGGCACAATTGGTACCCTATCTATATGATGACGATTAAAGATTCTGCCCATTCGGAGGAACGGGCTACAGGAGTCCCATCTGGACTAACTTTGGGAAAAGGCTGGAATATGGCTCGCCGATGGGAGTGAAATCTCCTTGGCGGTTCACGGGGATAGGCATTGTACGGGTAGTTGTTTTGAGGAGGGCATAGATTATATGGAGCTGGGAGACGATGGTTATTTCTTAGGGGTGGAGCTCTGTTCTGGTTATATTGTTGTTGCGGCCTGGGATGCAGGTGAGCATTCATCACCGCATAGGGGAAAAGGGAAGTAGTATAAGTTGCGTCTTGGTGAGGATAGTAGTGTTGGGAAGCTTTGGGAAATGGACGTGGGTATTGCCGAGAATTCCTGACATCGGAAGCCATCATGGCCCCTTCTTCTTTCTTTTTTGTGTTAGCTGCACTACTGGATCTGCATTGGATGGCCTGAGAGGTTGCTCTTATGGCCGACTGGCTCAAGATACGACCGGTCTTTAGGCCATTCTCAACCATTTCTCCAATTTTGATTGCTTCCGCAAATGGTTTGCCCATGGCAGACATCATATTTTGGAAGCAGTCAACTTCTTGTGCTTGTAGAAAGACACTGACCATTTCAACCTCATCCATCGGAGGTTTGACCCTGGAGGCCTGACCGCGCCACTTAATGGCGTACTCTCTGAAGCTTTTCGAGGATTTATTTTTGAGAATGGATAGAGAGTTCCTATTGGGAGCGATATCCACGCTGTATTGGCATTGTGGAACAATATCCCGTGCTAGGTCATCCCATATGTGCCAGCATGATATATCCTGGTCTATGTACCATTAGGATGCAATGCCTGTCAAGCTTTCTCCAAAATATGCCATGAGAAGTTCCTCTTTCCCACCTTCTCCCCGGAGCTGGTTGCAATACCTTTTCAGATGAGCTATGGGGTCCCCATGCCCGTCATACTTTTCGAACTTGGGGGTTTTAAACCTGAGAGGCAAGTGGACGTGCGGGAACATGCACAAGTCTGCATAGGAGACGCTTTTCTGCCCGCTCAGCCCCTGTATATTCTTGAGGCTCTGCTCAATACTCTTCATTTTTCGAGCCATTTCTTCGTGCTAGGGGGTTTTCTTATCTTGTCCCAAAGTGACCTCATACTGAGGTCGTTCGGTATACAGATGGACAGACAGTGTTGGGAATGTGAATGCTGGTGGCTCGAAGCTTGGCCCAGAGATAGTCAGTGGAGCCGTGGCAGAAATTGGTGGTGCAGTGAAGATGTTGGAAGACACACTAGAAAACAGGGCCTGGGGAGAACCTCAGAAGGCCTTCCGGCAAAGTGAGCCGACATAGTTGGATATCCAAATGGCGTGGCTGGGTAACTTATGGGGATGTTGAAGGTCCCGCCTGTCCTGGGAATTATCTCTGGGAAACCCGGTATAGTACTGGGCGGTTCCCTACCATTGGACCACGCGTCCCATATTTCCAGCATGCGGCAATGCAGAGTTCTGTTCTCTTCAGCTGTTGCTGACTCAGATGTTGGGGTGGCTGGATTCAGGTCTTCCACAGAAGAGTTGATGATTGATACATGACTTCCGGATGTCATTTCTATGCTCCCTTTTGATCTAGTTAAGTAAGGATGGTAAGCCAGGATACCGCAAAACCAACCACCTAAAAACACCTTTCAAGATTGAACCAACAAAATGTTGGGTTGAAGCATTTATCACATAGGGAATAGCACGTTTGGAGTATGCAATGCACCTAGGAAATTAAATGCTTTCTATATGTTTTGCAACAGTTGTGTATTTCATCCAACTTTATTTCTCGGTTTTGAACTTTTCCCTTTTCTTTGTCATTTTATCACTCTTTTCCTTCTTTTTGTTATTATTTTCCGCTCTTTTATTCCTTACTCGGTCTCCTTTCTTAAGGTTATGATCGAATCCTATGTGGATTGCCTATATATCACGACGCCGCGTGAATCAGATCATCACGTAGTTCAAGGGATAAATCTGAAGGAAATACATTTTTTTTTCTAAAACTTTCATTCATTAGAAAAAAATAATACTTCTGATTACAAAATTTTTAGCCCACTTTTGGAAATTTAAAATTACAAAACAGACTCAACACATACTTTTCTTGGAAATGTAAAAGCTACAGTGGACTTAGACGGGAAAATACAGACTCGAGAAAACATCAAGAATACATCAGTGCTTCCAAAGCTCCAGGGACCAACGGTACATCATTCGGCCTTGCCACGGGCCTGCGTACCATATCTTGCTGGAGGCGGCATAGGTCATCCATTATCTTGTGGACGAAGATCATTACCGCTGAGAAGAAGGTGGTCCAAGTCATATCTTCGCATTCCTAACATTTGGTGACAATGTAGTCGGCTATATCCTGGACTCTTTGCTTGATGATACCTTTTTCCTGAAGTAGGCTCCCGATCTGTTGGATCTTGCCTCTAAAACCTAGGCGTCTTCGTGACTCTGCTATTGCCATTGTTGCAATTCGTCTTCCAACTAAGCTTCTGCCTTAAATCTTGTTGCTTGCTTGGCCGTTTCGTTTTCAAAGGTGGCCATCCTTTCTTTTAAGCCCGTAACTTCTTGGTCATGCTTTCTTTTAATTTTTTGCACGAATTCTGATCTTTCTTCTGCATTCTTTGCTAATCTTGCTCGAACTTGGGTCAAATCATCACCATAGCTACACAACTTTTGCCTGAGGCTGGTGACAAGTCTTTCGTCAGCTCTGCTTCTCTCGGAATTTTTAATGGCTATCTTCATTTTCTGGATAGCTCAGAGGGCCTCATTTTTTTTGTTCAATCAATTTTTTCCCCTTCGGCTGCAGCAGTTT
Organism: Nicotiana paniculata; assembly: GCA_005239505.1. Lineage (NCBI taxonomy): Eukaryota > Viridiplantae > Streptophyta > Magnoliopsida > Solanales > Solanaceae > Nicotiana > Nicotiana paniculata. Next base: position 55,279 of record ML345569.1, on the reverse strand, counting down.
ATAAAGTGTTTTCAAATTTGAGCTCCCTGATCTGCGCCTCCAGTTTACTTATTGTAGCCCGGTAGTTGTTTTCCTTCTCTAACCAAAACCAGTGTTCTTGTTCCTGCTCAGTAAAATGCTGCACGTGAGGTTTTTTCGCAGGTCTCTCCGGTTCTTGGTGCTCTCTGTCTCTTCTGCCATACCAAGAAGTGTAGGCGGGCTCCACTTCCCCCTTGGATAAATTTCTTACCTGAGTCTGAGGTTCTAAAAATCTTCACTCATTCCAGATTTCACGGACCCTGCCTTTAGGAAATGCATCTCTCGAACATAACTCAATGGCTTGTTGGCTTAAGTCCTCATCATGTGGAACACCCTTTTGTCTTCCCAACTGCCGTAAGACCCGATGCGGGACATATGGCAGAATGCTTCGCAGACCCATTAACAAAAGATAGCACACCTCAGTAGACATATTGATAACCTCGCCGACAGGGAGCCACCCGAAGGTCCACTCGATTCGGTCGGCAGTCAATGTACTCAAATGTGAGTGCTAGGCCTCTGTGCCCTCAGGAAATTTGTGGCCCTCTACCCTTGTACCATGTTCTTCGTCAAGGCGCGGTAAATCTCAGCTAAAACCAATTGTATAAGGGTGCCATTGGACTTTTTTATCATGAAATCTGCCATCCCAACCAGTCCGATATCTTGGGTCCGTCACTCCTTGGGCAGATTAAGCTGCCCAGGAATGCTACCACGAAAGCTAGCCCCCGACGGGCTTCCCATTTAGCCTGGTTCTTGTGAGTTAGACCAGTGTTGTCAGCTTCATAGCCCCGAGGATCTCCATAACGTTTTTACAGAAAATAGAAAGTAGAGAACCCTTCGGATAGGTGTGGGTCTTGTACGTCCCGACTAATGTTCAAAAGATCCAAGAATTTATGTGGATTTACCGCCCTGGGTGCCACCGGATACCGACTTCTAAGATTTTCATTGAGACCAGCATACCCTGCTATTTCCTCTAGCGTGGGTGTCAACTTAAAGTTTGAAAAGTGGAACATGTTGTGGGCGGGGATCCCAAAATGATACTAGAGATTCGACGATGTCCAACCTTGGCTTGATTTTTAGAAGACCAGTAAGTCCGCCTAAAGCTTTCACAGCAGACCTTCTACTAACTTCCCCCAAGTCTCTCCACCACATATGGAGTCCCAAGGGGATTTCCTCGACGGCCCCAAAGGGAATGTTTTCAACTGTATTCATCCTGCACATTTGTTCTGATTAAAAACCACAAAAAATTTGACCGAATGCGAAAAAGAGTTATTTTTTGCAAAATTTTTGTAACAAAGAAAATGACCATATTTGCAAATACGACCCTTCAATACTTCGGATAGAAAGTTTTAGGGTTGTGCTCGCTAATTGGGTCAAAATTTGGAAAAGACCGTAGGTGGCTATATTTGCAAAAATAGCCTTCTGGCGCCCCGTTTGGGAAACTTGACTATTTATGCAAGAATGGCGTCACCTAATTTTATTTAGGACCATATCTTTTGAAAAAATAAGGTTGGACCCGATGAGGGTTGCCGACGTATCCTACACCGGTGAGAATCAAGCAAGCCGTAGTTCGGAAACATCTTTACTCACTTTGTTTTGGAATATTATTTTCCTTCTTCATTTTCAGAAATTTTGGCAGAGACTCGAGATATTTCAAATACAGGGATTTTAAAAACAAGGTGAATTTTCTATTCTACCTCACTCTTGGTTTTTCTGTTTGTTTTTATTTTTTAGCCGGTCAACACACAAGCCGAAACAAATAAATGCATACGTAGCAGGTAAGATGCATTAGGAGAGTCTTTTATTTCGGGTACACCTGTCCTAGACGGACCCAACCCCTGTGTTGAGTCCCCTAAGTCAAATGCACATGATGCAAATAAGCGTTCCTACTAGGGATCCGGCATGAGGCTATGTTATACTAGGTTTATATCCTGGGGTTTTGTTCTAGACAAGGCTTACCCGAGCGGACAGCTCGAGCCGAGGTCATGGCAGCATACCGGGACTACAGAAGCTTCACCAGCTTTGCAACTTGTCCGTACCTCGTTCTAAAATTTGGAGAATCTAACAGAAAAGAAGTGACACGAAGTGCACACTTCCCAAATGATTTAGAAGACTCAGCGAGAAGAAGAGTTTCGGCACAGTTTATATGCAATTCAGATAAATATCGAAGTAGTAAATATGGCAATTAGCACGTCAGGTTTAAACACGTAAAATCAGATAAGGAAAGCAAAAACATAACAATTCTATAAGCTCGAATTCTTGAACCCTGAACCAGAGATTCTGGGTTCGTTGCCCAGCGGAGTCGCCATAGCTCTCACACCTCCTACCCCTGATTAATGAAGGGTAATAAGGGAGTTTTTTCAATTAAAGTGACATAATCGATTTTGGGATTATTTATTGCTTTCAGAGTCGCCACTTGGGATAGTTTAGCGTGTCCCAAGTCACCGGTTTATTTAAATCCCAAATCGAGGAAATTTTTGACTCTGTTTTGATTTGTCTATGCACTAGAAATCTGAGTAAGGGATTCTGTTAACCCGTGAGAAGGTGTTAGGCATTCCCGAGTTCTCGTGGTTCTAGCACGGTCGCTTAACCATTATTATTTGGCCTAAATTATCTAATTGTTTACGTGTTTTAACCTATTGTAGATTTAAACTCTTTGAAATTTAGCCGCTTTTGATAGTATGGATTTATCTTGAAAACCAGTCACGAGAACGTGCACTTGTTATGCTTTTGGACATGTTACAATTATGCCACATGAAATTCGCCCGCAATTGCAACACGTGATTTTAATATAGTTTAAAGTTGAAGTCGGGGACATGAGTTGTCGCACCCGAGTGTAGATTACGTAGTCAGGACTATGACCGTGACAGTTTTATAACGCCCATTGTAGGCAATGTTCGATCATTCTTTATGTTTTCTATTTGAAAGAACATTTTAGCTTTAAGACCAATTGGGATGTTTATGGATTTATCTTGGACAAGTCACGATAGCGTGCACTTGTTGTTTTTGAACACATGGCAAACAAGTCACATGAAATGCACCTATGATTGCTATGTGCGTTTTTGTTAATGTTTGGAGTTGACGGTCGGCGGCATGAGTTGCCACTCGCGAGTGTAGGTTATGGTAATTTTGGAACAATACTCGATTCTTTACCGAATTTCAAACTATAGGTAACGTTCTACCTAGAGCATTTCCTAAAATAATATTCATTAGACTAAAAGGTAGCATATTTCGGGCAATGGCCATGTTTTTAGCCCCCATTAATCACTTTAGGCCATCCTAATTTGGCTCTTTTTGTAAGAAGACCACTAGTTAGGGAATTCAATTTTTTTAATCAAATCTTAAAGGTCTTTACTTCCTAATTTTGGGTAAATGATAGGGAGTGTGTTAATCAAGATGTGCCACATTTGTGTAGATATACATACACCTATAAAATTATAGACATACAAATACACTATTTACTGATATCGCATCAAATTAGTAAGCAAAAATTACTTTATCTTTTCTAGCACTTTATAATTTTCCAACGAAGAACATAACACAAGCAGTTTTATCAATTCTAAGTCAGGAGTTCTTGTCAATTTAGATAGCCTAATCTCATGCTTCCAGGTCCAAAAGTGTTCATACATCAGGTTTCATAAAGTTTGATAGGATACGAGATGAACTAAAAATAATCTACTAAATCCAATTATATTGAAACAACTGCTTCTAAAATCCGATAAAATGTTTACGAAAGGTTCCATGGGGACTGATTTGAATACCAGGTCTTTTTTTGATTAAACGCTTATTTTTCATTTTTTTAACTACTTTCAGAGCGAAACATATTCAAAATTCCAGGAAAATCGCCTCACAATTTAGTTTGAACATTAAAATTAAAAGGGCTAAAAATGAACATACAGTCCAATTTAAGTTACAATGATGCTGAAAATAAATACAGATGAATTACAGCTTGACTACTACTATCAAGATACATTTTTCAGAAGAAAGAAAACTAAATTAACTAATTTGTCTGACTTGAATTCCCTTAAGGCCATACATTTGAGCCCTCCTTTGTAACCTGTAGAGCACCCCAACTAATTAGGTGTTATGCATCCATCAGAACCAAACTAACCATGAGAAGGTCAATTCTAATCTTGATAATGCTTATGTTTAACTGTTCTACAAGCAGAATCATTTATGTACTTTCTTGGCGTGAATATGACCATAAAAGGATCAAACTCAACTCCAAAACGTCATTTTTTATACCTTGGACCTTCAGCCCATACTTATTCCTTGACTTGATTATTTAGGCATGTTTTAGAGAATAAATCTGATCATATTAAGGGATACATATTCTTTTCTCTAAGGAGCCTTTTGATTACCCACTTTATATCTGTAAAAGGGTGATTTCCAACACCCTAGGCTAGTGTTTATGCACTACCAAGGGGTGGATTTGACTATTAAGAAGTCAGACTCATCTACCCAAGTGCCAACATTCTAAACTATCTAGAGACTTGCTTATTGAATCTCTTCTGTGACCAAAGAAACCCAGTTGAAAACATATTTCTTCACTCTTATGGAAAGAATCTGACCTTAACATCCTAGTGCAGGTTGTTCCACTAATGGACTAACACAAAACTAATATTTAACAATACTCAATGCATTTTAACCAACTTAAAAGAAAACAGAATAATTCCAAGGATTTATATATTGCACACACAACACATATTCAGATTCCTTAACATCATATCAACTAATACTACTTCAGATTTATAGACCAACAATAAAGAAGAAGATCCAGCTTGACATAATCTCAAAAACATAAAAAGAATCAAACATTTCAGCACCAAATTAACACAAATTCTGAGTGTAATAATTTCATTTAAAGTTCCTTGTTACATACCTCTTTTGGAAAGAAAAACAACAAGGATCCTGACCAAATAAAGGTCAAGCAGAGAGTAAGACAGTGAAGAGGAGGGAGATTCAGCAGTAACAAGCAGATCAACCAAACCCAATGAAAGCCAATAGGAAGAAACACCCCAGAACTCGAGTATTTAGACCAAAGATTTCAAAACCAGAATAAATAAGAACCAAGGTGAGAAAATCTACAAGAACTTGATGAATTCTTGAAAAAATCATATTTTTCACTCATATCTTTCGGAATTTTTGTTTATAGAGGAAAGACTATGATTTTTTTTTTGTTTTTCAGATGTTTTCATCAACTACCATGTATATAGAGTAGATGATGGAGAGCAGAACTTTTTGTGGGTGAAGAAAGGTTATTTTCAATCTATGAAAAATCTGAAATTCCCCCTTCCAAAAGTTCCTCCTGGTTCAGAGAATAAAGTAGGTATTTATAGGGGTTTTTCTAGGGAGCATATTCTCAGTATATTCCCTATCCATTAGGCTGAGGAGGGTATAGGTACAGCTGTCAAACCTATCCTTTTGGGGCAGTTGTACCCTTCCAGAACATTCCAGCCTTAGAAAAGACCCTTCTACCCTTAAAAATCTGATTTTTTAATCTAAGTTACCTAATATACCCCTTGAAGTCCCTATAATTACCATTAGGTAACCAGGGTTACTTTGCTTGGGTTATTATTAACTCTTAGTTAATTAACCCTGGTTATCTTACTACTTAACTAGGATCATTAGGTATTAACTGTGGTTTAACTTGTTAATTAATCTAGGCCAATTAGTTTAATCCTTTAGAACTAGGTTAATTGGCTTATTTAAGTTCAATTAGACTTAACTAACTAAATCAATGTCTTAATTAACTATCAACTTAGGCAATCTAGGAATTTAGTCACCTTAATTGGTTCAAATATCAGCTTAATTACTCAAATAGGCTATTAGGCAACTAAACATTGTAATTGCCTAACATTAAACTAGAGATTAACTTTCACCTAATCAATGACCCATGCTTCCGAGTAATTTAACCTATTAGGATCAAAGTTTTATTAATAAAATAGTAGATTAGGGAAAACTAATTATCAAAAAATTCTAGACACCCTATATCCATATCAACCCGAACTAATTGACCAAACGAATTAATAGCCAAACAAACTCATAAGAAAACAGCTTATGAATCATGATATTCAAAAGGAATATGACCAAGAACAAATACATGACTGTCATGGACATATTTGAACCTTAAAATCTAAACCAAATTATTCGGCAACCTAAACATGGTCCAAGCACATAGATAGGATCAATTAACCAAACGTATCAAGGAAAAATAAATGATCATACATATGAAACAGTGAGAAAACCCTGGGTTAGTTACTAACGAATTAAACATGAAATACATTCAAGTTTTGGACTAATCAAGGAAAAAGAGCACGTAAACAAACATGAGAAATCTGAGACAGAATACAAAGAAAAGAATAAAAAAACCTAATCTAAACAGGGATTTAATAATACAATAGTGATTAAGCATGTTCATATAATAACTGGAAAGAAACAGATAGAAAGAAAAAGGGGGATACCCGTTTAGGGGTTTTGGCCAGAAAATTGGGTGGTCGCCGGACCTTGGCCGGACTCTGGCAGGGTTTGAAAATGACTCAAACCCACAGAAAGAAATAGCCCTCGGTGAGCGCAATCGATCCATGTAGGTGAGAGCCATTAGAAGTCTTCAGGTCGGCCGGTGATAGGACATTAGGGTTTCTGTTTTCTGAGATCTAAAAATCGAAGGGATTTGGGTGTTTATTTGGGGAAACCAATGGTGGGACGGGGATGAGGTTAAAGAGAGCATGGTCTGGGTGAAATTTGGTTTGGATTGGTGGAGCTCCGTAGCCGGAGGCGATTTCCGGTCGTCGGAGGATGGCGGTTCTGGGCGGCTAGGGGTTGGGGCTTTAGAGAGAAGAGAGAGAGACGGACCAGGGNGGGGGGGGGGGGCGTGAGACTTCTGGTTTGAGGGGGGAGGCTTTTGGACGGTTATATAGTATATGTTTATTTAGTTCCCAGCCGTTAGATCTTAAGAGATCAATGATTGTTATTAGTCTTAGTCCAAACGGGGTCTTTAATGTGGTAGGGGGGTTGGTCGGGTAATGGGATTGGGCCTGGGTCATTTGTAGTGTAGAGATAGGTTCTTGGGCCTGGGCAAGTCAACCCAGGTCCAATTTTCAGCTCTATTTTTTTAATTCCTTAACCAATTAATTAAATTCAAACCTAATTAAATCCAAAATGTAGTAATTAATTTTAAAACTTATTTTCATCTAATCACAGATTAATTAAGAACAAAACAACTAATTTTATACCCCTAATGAAGTCTATGATTTAATGGATAATATGATTAATCTTTAGTAATTAGTTGTTAAAACCCATGTTTCATCAAATAACCATTATTCATCCATTTTTTTATTCAATTAATTACAAATAATCAGTTCATGATTCTTTGATAATGGTTATGCGATCTCAATAATTTTAACAGATGAATTATGAATATGCAAATGCAAACAATTCAACAATTAATCACTAAAAAATTCAACAGAAATCCGTAAAATTAATTTGCTTATCCAATTTTGTAGGAGTATTTAGTAGGTGAAAAATACATGCTCACAGGCATAATGGACGCATTGTGGAGTAAATTCTCAATTCACTACATTAGTATAATACTTCAGGATGGTTTTCATGAAAAGGCTTCAACATGATTCAATGGGAGTCACACGAAAATCTGTGTAAAAACAACGTTCTCGTTCATTGTTGGACATGCAGTCAATTGGTTTATTGTGTGGCACAGGTATATTTTTTGTAAATGCAGATTGTGTACGATCAAAATCGGGCTCGCCTTTTGTATGACTAATCAAAACTGGAACATGATAGGCCAAGGTTCAACCTCGTGTTATATTGAACTATGGTGCGAAGTTAGATTGCTGAGCTCGTAACGCAGAGTCCGATCAAGATAGAGATCGGCCAAGATCGAGGCCGAGCAAGATAGAGATCGAGCGAGACCAAGGAATGTTTACCAAGTCAAATAAAGGAAAGCCAGAATATCCATAATCGAGCGAGGATCACGACGAAAATCCTGGCATGTATCAAGAAGAGACCGATTAATTTGTCAATCATGAGATTTCTTACTCTATTTAGAATCATATCAAGAGTAGGACTCCCCTACTATATAAAGGGGTCTTATCATTTGTACGAGACATTACATTTACGCAACACAAAGAAATATAATGCCTTCTTCTAGCTTTCAATATCTTGTTACTCTGTTCTTATATCAGTTAAATCTTTACTTGGTTCGAGGGTGATCGAACTCGAGGGTAAAGTCTATTCGATTCGTTTGGTTTGCATTTATTTCTTTTACAATCAATTTCAATATTATTATAAGTTTCTTCTCAATTTGTTCCAAGTTATATCACATATCCTTAAAGCCACGTATAATTTCAGTTGTTCTTGTGAGTATCTTTGATTCCAGGATCAACATGTCGAACTCTCAGGCAACACACGTACACGTGGACAATGAATACGATCATCATGATGAAAATGACAACGTAGTACCAGGGAACGATGTACCTCTAGTTGGCCGCGATGGAGTTCCGGCTGTAGATCCAACCAATGTCAGCTCCAATGAAGCCATTAATGCAAATTTGGCCATCCATCCCGAGAGTAGCATCTGTAGGGATGTTCGATCGGCCATTAAAATCACATAGGGCGGTGAAGAAGGAAGAATCATCCTTCGCCTGATCTTCGAGATGTTGCAGACTCAACAAGCCGCAATAGCACAATGCCAAAACAAGAATAATGAACCAAGCATGATCGAGCCCGAGCCGTCCTAGGAAGTTGTTCACATGGGCGAATCGGTGTCGAGGAAATCAAACGGAAATGAATTAGGGACCGATCCCCCAGTCATTAATATGCTCGAGGAACTAATTAAGCGAGTTGAATCGGTGGAAAGGAAGATTGAAGCAAATGACAAGAAGGTGGAAACATAATTCCAGGGTTGATCAAATCCCGGGTGCACCACCAATATTGAAGGGTTTGGATTCCAAAAAGTTTGTACAAAATCCCTTCCCCTCGAGCGTCGCTCCCAAGCCCATCCCCAAGAAGTTCCGCATGCAAGAGATCCCTAAGTATAATGGAACGACCCATCGAAATGAGCATGCCACTTCTTACACATGTGAAATTAAAAGGAATGACCTGGAGGACGACGAGATCGAATCTGTTTTACTAAAAAGTTTCGGGGAGACCTTGTCAAAGGGAGCGATGATATAGTACCATATAACACCTAAATTTATTGATTCTTTTCCCATGCTAGTAGATTATTTTGTAAAAGCACACGTCGGATCCATAAAGGTCGAGACTAGGAAGTTAGACGTCTTCAAGGTAAAGCAAAATGATAACAAGATGCTCAGAGAGTTTGTGTCTCAGTTCCAAATGGACCTAATAGATCTACCACCGCTCCCCGATGATTGGGCCATTGAAGATTTCACTCAAGGACTAAATGTACGAAGCTTAGTGGCCTCACAAAAATTGAAGAAGAACATGATTGAATACCTGGTTGTTACCTGGCCGATGTGCATAATCGGTCTCAATAAAATATTAGAGTCGAAGACGACGACCAGATGGGGGCTCCTTCCGGGTCTGTTTATCCTATCAGGCTTGTCGATAGAGTCAAAAGGAACATTGATCAAGAACCAAGGTTGAACAGGGATTGACACCAGCCATATAATGGAGATCATAGGGGCAATGGACCCGGGTGAAACCCTGTACAAGGTGAAAGGAGAATGATCAAGGCAAGAGATGTCGAGGACTCATGAGCCAGAATTGTTTCGAAAGACATGCCGGACCTAAAGAAGCACCACGATTGTAAGAATATAACTTCAATGTTGATGCATTCGCCATCATATCGGCTATCAGACGCATCAAGGATACTAAATTACCTCGACTTCTACAGACCAATCTAGCCTAGTGAAATCCCAACCAAATGTGCACATATCATGGCACCCATGGCCATAGAACGAAAGATTGTAGACAGTTGAGAGAGGAAGTATCTAGATTATTCAACGACGGTCACCTTCGGGAGTTTCTAAGTGATCGATCCAAGAATCATTTCAGGAACAAAGAATCTGACAGACAGAACAAGCAATAATAGCCACAAAATATCATTCACATGATTGTTGGAGGGGTCGATATTCGCCAAGGGTGTAACGACCTGGCCGGTCGTTCCGAGAGATTTACCTCGTTTCCCCCATTTATACATTTGTTGTGTATTGATAGCCTATTTTTGTTGTGTTGGGTCAGTTGGTTTAGGTCCGGAGTGGTTATGGTAAGAATCGAGGCATTTAGTCTATTCAAGTAGCCTAATAGTTGAGAAAGTCAACTAAGAGTTGGCTTGTTAGTAAATGACCTTGAAATGTGGATTTTATGGCCTGAATAGCTTCATTAGGTGATTTGGGACTTAGGAGTGTGTTCAGAATATTTTTATGATGTCCGGTGTATAATTAGGCTTGAATGGACGAAAGTTAGTTTTTGGCGATTTCCGGTCGGCAGTGGAAAATAGGTTATCGGGGTCGGAATGGAATTCCGGAAGTTGAAGCAAGTTTGTAATGTCATTTTGGATATGTCTGCGAAATTTCAGGTCAATCGGAGGTGTTTTGATTGGTTTCTGCGTAGTTGGCGAAATTTGGAAATTTCAAAGTTCATAGGCTTGAATTTGATGTGATTTTGGTATTGTTGCGTTTTTTTTGGTGTTTCGAAGGATCGACCAAGTTTGAATGATGTTATGGGATATGTGTTTGGTTGAGGTCCCGAGGGCCTCGGGTGTGTTTCGGGTGGTTGACGGACCAACTCTTGGCTTGAAAACTTGGGAAATTTCTGCTGGTGTGAGGTTCTGGTTTCCTTCTACACGATCGGGGAAACATGTTTGCGATCGCATAAAGTAAAATAGTGGGGCAGACATTTTTTTCTATGCGATCGCGTGGTTAGGATTGCGATCGCGTAGGTTGGTCTTGATAGGCAGTGCGATCGCGTGGGAATTTCTGCGATTGCGTAGAGTATTTTGAGGCGCGTGTGAGGGATGGAGAATTGTTCTATGCGATCGCGTGTTTTGGTCTGCGATCGCATTGGTTGGTTGGTCTGTGCATCGCGATCGCGTGCCAATGATCGCGATCGCAGTGAAGAAAATATAATGGATGGGCAGAATGTTTTAAAAGGCCTGTTGTGCGAGATTTGCTCATATTTCCTCCATTGTTGACGAAGTTGGGAGCACTTTTGAGAGGATTGAAGAGGGAATTGAATGGAATCACTTGGAGGGAAGTTTTTTAACTTCATAACTCGTGTATATGTTGATTCCTAAGTGATTAAACCATAGAAATTGCTGGAATTAAACCCAAATTGGGAAAGAAGGGTGCATGGGAAAAATTGATTTCTCTTTTGAGGATTTGAGTTGGCAATTGTGGTCCAATTTTAGCGTTCTTTGTATGTATTGAATCGTGGGAGGACGAGGATTCTAATGCTGTAAAAATTATTAAATTTCGAGACATGGTCCTGGTGCTCGGGTTTAGCCGAATTTCGAGATTCTTGTATAATTTGACAGTTTTCGATTGGGTTGAGTTCCTTTGATATATATTTATGATGTTAAACTGGTTTTGGCTAGATTCGGAGCAATCGGGAGCAAATTTGAGGGGCAAGACCATTGCGGACTAGTGTTGTGGCCCGATAGAGGTAAGTAATGGTTATAAGTCTTGTCCTGAGGGTATGGAACCCCGGACTACATATTCTCTCACTGATTTTGGAATGGCGCACATGTTGAATGACAAGTATGTGACGCGTACTGAGTTTTGGATTTGACTAGGTCCTCTCTGCGGCAACTAATGGGTTGCATGTTCACTCAAAAACTTATGTTATATTATGTTTTAAAGATTTGTAAAATATTTGTGCTATAAGCCGTGTTTGGGCCTCGTGTCGATCTGTTTAGACCTCTTGGGGGCTTTTTTTTTACTGTTGTTTTTCCTCACTATTTGTTGATGATTTCACTCAGCCTCATTGTGCATACTATTTTTTTTAACTCAGCCTGATTTACACTACTTTGAGATTTAAAATGATGTTTTGGGTCGAGTACCCTGTTATATTTATTAGCCCGAGGGGCCTTTTGAGTGGTTCTGCTGAGTGAGGCCGAGGGCCTGATTGTGAGGTGCTGAGTGATGGTGAAGAGCTGAGTGATATTAGCGTTTGGGATGAAGGAGCCCCTCCGGAGTCTGTACACACCCACAGTGAGCGCACAAAGTGCAGAGTGCCGAGTGTCGAGTGTCGAGTGACGAGTGACGAGTGACGAGTGATTGGGAGGCATGAGTAACTGTGAGGTGCTGAGGGACTGATTATGAGTGATGGTGAGGTATGACCGAGGGGCTGATTATGAGTGATTGTGAGGCATGAAGGCTGATTATGATACATGTTTTGCCCGAGGGGATACTTATGATTTTACTACTTCCACTCTGAGCTTATGAAGTATGTTTTGCCCGAGGAGCCTCTATATGATTCATTTCATTTTCATACTAAATCTTTCGGTTTGAAGTTGTTGAAAATATACATTCTTCAAAGGTTTTTTCTGAAGTTGGTTTTAAGTCATGATGATTTCATATATCTATGTTATACTATTGGAAAGTAAGGCTGTCTATATTGTGATCTTGCCGCTTAGACTTGATTTATTTTCATGACTACTAAGTTGACGTACTCGCATTACTCCCTGCACCTCTATGTACAGATTCAGGTGCAATTATCGAGCATTAGTAATTTATTCCGTGTGGAGCCGGATTTTCGGGATATAGAGGTAGATGTTCAGCGTCCGCAACATCTCTGTTTTTGCCGTCTTGTTGTATCTAGCTTTCATTCGGAGGTTTTGTATTATGGTAGTATATTTTGGCTTATTCTTCTAGATGCTCGTGACTTGTTGGCTCCGGGTTTTGGGGTTGGTGGCATTGTTTATTGGCCTACTTTATTTAGTAAACTCTGTATATTTATGAAATGCTTGGATTTTGATTGGGATTTTGAAAGAAATTTTGAACATGTGGTTATTGGCTAGCCAAGTTCCACGATAAGTGCCATCACTGCCGGTTTAGGATTTTGGGCCGTGACAATTTAGTATCAGAGCCTAGGTTACATAGGACTCAACGGTCATGAGCAGGGTAAGTAGAGTCTTGCGGATCGGTACGGAGACGTCTCTACTTATCTTGTGAGGCTGCCGAACTTTTAGGAAATATTTCTATCTTTCTTGAACTCTTTTGTGCTGATCTATTTATTCTTGAGATCTGAACTTACGTTGTTTCATTCTCTCACAGATGGTGAGGAAACGCCATACCGATTAGAGTGACCAGTCACCGGCTAGACCAGCGAGAGGTCGAGGCCGCGGTCGAGGCCGTGGTAGAGGCGGGGGCCAGCCCGTGTAGCAGCCGGGGCAGTACCACAGGATCCCCCTATCGATCATGATCAGGTTCCCGCTGATGGTGTCCCAGCGGGACAGGATCTGGCACTAGCGGCGCCTATGGTTATTCCGGGTCTTTATAAAACCCTGTCTTAGATATTGACAGTATACATCAGTTTGGCTCACGCAGTCGCCATGTCTTCTACTACCACCACTGCTCAGGCCGAGGGAGGCAATCAGACTCCAGTTGCCCAGGCACCTGAGCAGGCTGCACAGGGTATTCAGGCACCGGAGCATCCCCAGCTCAGCCACTTGCTCCAGTCTAGGATTATGTGGTCCCTGCTATGCCTGAGGACGAGCAGCCGCATGTTGGAGAGATTCAGCAGACTTTAGCCTCCGACTTTCAGCGGTTCAGAGGGCGAAGATGCCCAGGGATTTTTAGATAGGTGCCAGAAGATACTGCGTACCGCAGGTATTTTGAGACCAGTGCGGTCTCATTTGTTACATTTCAGTTTGCGGGTGCTGCCTTTACCTGGTGGGAGTCATTCGAGAGGCGTAGGCCGGTTGGTTTAGCACCCCTCACCTGGCAGCAGTTCTCCACCATATTTTTGGAGAAGCATGTTCCTCAGTCCCACAGAGAGGAGCAGCGCAGGCAGTTTGAGCAGCTGTGCCAGGGAGAGTTATCAGTTACTCAGTACGAGATCAGGTTCTCCGAGTCGGCTAGGCATGCTTCTGAGACTGTCCCTACTGATAGGGAGAGGGTGAGGAAGTTTGTAGATGGACTTTCTTATCAGCTTCGGTTACTTGTGACTCAGGAGAGAGTATCGAGTGCTTCATTCTAGCAGGGTGTTGACATAACTCGAGATATTGTGTACATTCGCCGCCAGGAGTGGGAGGAGAGGGAGGCCAAGAGGCCTCGTTGTTCCGGCAGTTCCAGTGGTGCCCCCTTCAGGGGACAGTTTAAGCAGGGTAGGGGCCGTTCATTCAGGCCTCCCCTGTCAGGCCGCCCAGATAGGTCGTGAGTTCCGCTCTTAGTAGCCTTTATTTCCATCCCGCGTAAGAACATAGGTTTTTTCCCTCAGTTTCTGCTCTCCTTGCTTTAACTAAAGAACTACCTTTCACTTTAAGTAGGACTCTAAGAGCTCTACCTTAGAATGAGTTAGATTTCCTGTGTTAACAAGAAGGAATGGCGGGACGCTAAAGAGAGGGCTATGAGACTAGTGCAATAAGGTAATCGACATACAGTGGTGCATCTTTAGGGCAGGGTACCCATGGTTCTTAGTCAGTCCGTACTTCATTTGGTGCCCTCCTAGCTCAGAGTGCAGCTCGAGCACCCCCAGTTCAGGGTTCTTCTATGCATGAGTCTTCCAGTGGTCGTACGGGTGCTAGGGGTTTCTATCAGTCCCCGCCTCCAGCTCCAGGGAGTTTCTTTGAGTGTGCAAAGTTCGGGCACGTGTGGAGGCAGTGTCCCTGCCGTCCCGGTGGATCTTCTCAGCAGAGGGGCCAGACCTCGACTTCAGCTCCAGTCACTTCACCACCCGCCCAGGCAGCCAAGGTTGGTGGTCAGTCAGCCAAAGGCCGCCCTAGAGGGGGAGGTCGAGCAGGGGGAGGTCAGGCTCGCATGTATGCATTTCCATCCAGGCCGGATGCTATGGTCTCAGATGTCGTGATTGCAGGAATTGTTTCAGTCTATTACTGTGATGCCTTAGCTTTATTTGACCCTGGTTCTACATATTCCTATGTTTCTTCATATTTTGCCAGTTTTCTAGATGTGCCCCGTGAGTCTCTAGTCACATCTGTTCATGTGTCGACTCCGGTGGGTAATACTGTTGTTGTGGACCGCGTGTATTAGTCATGTATGATATCTATTGGGGGTCTGGAGACCCGAGTGGACCTGCTGTTACTCAGCATGGTCGATTTTGACGTGATTAGGCATGGATTGGTTATCTCCGTGCCATGTTGTTCTTGATTGTCACGCTAAGACCGTGACCTTAGCTATGTCGGGGTGTCCGAGGGTTGAGTGGAGAGGTTCTTCCTAGTATATGCCTAGCAGGGTGATTTCTTACCAGAAGGCTAAGCGCATGGTTGAGAAAGGGTGTTTATCTTATTTGGCCTTTGTGAGGGATGTCGGTGGTGAGGCTCCCGCTATTGATTTAGTTCTTGTGGTCCGTGACTTTTCGGATGTGTTTCCTGCAGACCTGCTAGGCATGCCACCTGACATGGATATTGATTGTGGTATTGACTTGGTGTCAGGTACTCAGCCTATTTCTATTCTGCCTTATCGTATGGCACCATCAAAACTAAAGGAATTGAAGGAGTAGCTTCAAGAACTCCTGGATAAGGGGTTCATTCGGCCTAGTATGTCACCTTGGGGTGCGCCGGTGTTGTTCGTGAAGAAGAAGGATGGGTCCATGCGTATGTATGTTGATTATCCATAGTTGAATAGGGTTATGGTGAAGAACCGGTATCCCTTGCCCCACATTGATGATTTGTGTGACCAGCTTGAGGGAGCCAGAGTGCTTTCCAAGATTGATTTGAGATATTCGTATCATCAGTTGAGGATTCTGGATTCTGACATTCCGAAGACTACTTTCAGGACCAAGTATGGTCATTATGAGTTCTTGTTTATGTCATTTGGGCTGACCAATTCCCAAGTTGTGTTCATGCAATTGATGAACAACGTGTTTCAACCTTATCTTGACTGGTTCGTCATTGTGTTCATTGGTGATATCCTGGTTTATTCTCGTCGCTAGGAAGAGCATGCTCAACATTTGAGAGTTGTGTTACAGAGGTTGAGAGAGGAGAAGCTTTATGAAAAATTCTCCAAATGTGAGTTTTGGCTTGGTTCGGTAGCTTTCTTGAGGCACGTGGTGTCTAGCGAGGGGATTCAGGTTGATCCAAAGAAGATAGAGGCAGTGCAGAGTTGGTCCAGACCGTCCTCAGCTACAGAGATTAGGAGTTTCCTTGGTTTGGCGGGATACTACCGTCGCTTTGTGGAGGGATTCTCTTCTATTGCTTCGCCTTTCACTAGATTGACCCAGAAGGGTTCTCTATTCAGATGGTCTTATGAGTGTGAGAAGAGCTTTCAGAAGCTCAATTCAGCATTGCCTACAGCTCCAGTACTAGTTTTGCCTGCTGGTTCGGGTTCTTACATAGTTTATTATGATGCTTCTAGAGTTGGCTTGGGAGCGGTATTGATGCGGGATGGTAAGGTGATTGCCTACGCGTCCAGACAGTTGAAGGTGCACGAGAAGAATTATCCAGTGTATGATCTTGAGTTAGCTGCCATTGTTCATTCCTTGAAGATTTGGCGGCACTATTTGTATGGAGTGCAGTGTGAGATCTTCACTGATCATCGTAGTTTGCAGTATCTGCTGAGGCAGAAGGACTTGAATTTGCGACAGAGGAGATGGTTAGAGCTCCTCAAGGATTATGACCTCACTATCTTATATCATCCAGGGAAGGGCAATGTAGTGGCCGATGCCTTGAGTCGCACAGCAGAGAGTTTGGGGAGTTTAGCCTACCTTACAGTAGCAGAGCGGCCATTAGCCCTTGATGTTTAGGCCTTGGCAGGTCGGTTGGTGAGATTGGATCTATCAGAGCCCCCGTGGGTGTTGGCTTGTGTAGCCTCCAGGTCTTCTCTTTACAATCAGATTAGAGCACGCCAGTATGATGAGCCACATTTGCTTGTTCTTCAGGACATGGTCCATCGTGGTGATGCCATGGATGTGGTTATTGGTGATGATGGGGTAATGAGGATGCAAGGCCGGATTTGCATGCCCAATGTAGATGGGCTTCGAGATTTGATTCTAGCAGAGGCTCATAGTTCACGGTATTCCATCCATTGGGGTGCCAAGAAGATGTATCAGGATTTGAAGCAGCATTATTAGTGGAGGAGGATGAAGAAGGATATTGTGGAGTTTGTGGCTCGGTGTCTCAACTGTCAGCAGGTCAAGTGTGAGCACCAGAGACCAGGTGGATTGTTTCAGAGGTTTGACATTCCAGAGTGGAAGTGAGAGCGGGTCACCATGGACTTCGTAGTTGGACTCCCACGGGCTTCGAGGAGGTTTGATGCTATATGGGTTATTGTGGATCAGCTGACCAAATCCGCGCACTTCATTCCTGTTGGTACTACTTATTCTTCGGAGAGGTTAGATGAGATTTACATCTGGGAGATTGTCCGATTGCATGGGGTTCCAGTTTCTTTCATTTCCGACAGAGGTACTCAGTTCTCATCTCAGTTTTGGAGAGCCGTGCAGAGAGAGTTGGGTACTCAGGTTGAGTTGAGCACAGCGTTTCACCCTCAGACCGACGGGCAGTCGTAGCATACCATTCAGATTTTTGAAGATATGTTACGTGCTTGTGTGATTGAATTTGGTGGTTCATGGGACTAGTTTCTGCCACTAGCGGAGTTTGCATATAATAACAGCTATCAGTCGAGTATCCAGATGGCTCCGTATGAGGCTCTATATGGTAGGAGGTGCAGATCTCCGGTTGGTTGGTTTGAGTCGGGCGAGGCTAGGCTATTGGGCACAGACTTGTTTCAGGATGCCTTGAGTAAGGCGAAGTTGATTCAGGAGCGGATTCGCACGGCGCATTCTAGGCAGAAGAGTTATACAGATAAGAAGGTCCGAGATATGTCTTTTATAGTTGGGATAAGGTGTTTCTGAAGGTGTCGCCCATGAAGGGTCTTATGAGATTCGGGAAGAGGGGGAAGCTGAGTCCCAAGGTCATTGGGCCATTTGAGGTGCTTCAGAGGGTTGGGGAGGTGGCTTATAGGCTTGCTATGCCTCCCAGTTTATCGAGTATTCTTCCAGTATTCCATGTTCCGATGCTCTGGAAGTATGTTAGTGACCCTTCGTATGTTTTGGACTTCAACACGGTTCAGCTCGAGGGCGATATGTCATATGAGGTGGGGCCAGTGGCTATCTTGGGTCGACTGGTCAGGAAGCTGAGGTCTAAGGATATAGTTTCAGTGAAGGTTCAGTGGAGAGGGCAGCCGGTGGAGGATGCCACCTGGGATACCGGGCGGGAGATGCGGCACAGATATCCTCACTTATTCGAGACTCCAGGTATGTTTCTAGACCCGTTCGAGGATGAACGTTTGTTTAAGAGGGGGTGGATGTAACGACCCGGCCGGTCGTTCCGAGAGATTTACCCCGTTTCCCCAATTTCTGCATTTGTTGTATATTGCTAGCCTGTTTTTGTTGTGTTGGGTCAGTTGGTTTGGGTCCGGAGTGGTTATGGTAAAAATCGAGGCATTTAGTTTCTTAAAGTAGCCTAATAGTTGAGAAAGTCAACAGAGAATTGACTTGTTGGTACACAACGTCGGAATGCGGATTTTATGGCTCAGATAGCTTCAATAGGTGATTTGGGACTTAGGAGTGTGTTCAGAATATTTTTGTGATGTCCGGTGTAGAATGAGGCTTGAATGGGTGAAAGTTAGTTTTTGGCGATTTCCGGTCGGCAGTGGAAAATAGGCTTACGGGGTCGGAATGGAATTGCGGAAGTTGGAGCAGGTTTGTAATGTCATTTTGGATATGTCTGCAAAATTTCAGGTCAATCGGGGGTGGTTTGGTTGGTTTCGGCGTAGTTGGCGAAATTTGGAAGTTTCAAAGTTCATAGGCTTGAATTTGATGTGATTTTGGTATTGTTGCGTTGTTTTTGGCGTTTCGAAGGATCGACCAAGTTTGAATGATGTTATGGGATATGTGGTATGTTTGGTTGAGGTCCCGAGGGCCTCGGGTGTGTTTCGGGTGGTTGACGGACCAACTCTTGGCTTGAAAACTAGGTAAATTTCTGCTAGTGTGAGGTTCTGGTTTCCTTCTACGCGATCACGGGAGGATGTGTTCGATCGCGTAGAGTTAAATAGTGGAGCAGGCTTTTTTTTCTATGTGATCGCGTGGTTAGGATTGCGATCGCATAGGTTGGTCAGGATAGGCAGAGCGATCGCGTGGGAATTTCTGCGATCGCGTAGAGTATTTTGAGGCGCGTGTGTGGGGTGTAGAATGGTTCTATGAAATCGCGTGTTTTGGTCTGCAATCGCATTGGTTGGTTGGTCTGTGCATCGTTATCGCGTTCCAATATTCGCGATCGCAGTGAAGAAAATATAATGGCTGGGCAGAATGTTTTAAAAGGCCTGTTGTGCGAGATTTGCTCATATTTCCTCCACTGTTGACGAAGCTGGGAGCACTTTTGAGAGGATTGAAGAGGGTGAAGGGAATCACTTGGAGGTAAGCTTTTTAACTTCATAACTCGTGTATATGTCGATTCCTAAGTGATTAAACCATAGAAATTGCTGGAATTAAACCCAAATTGGGGAAGAAGGGTGCATGGGAAAACTTGATTTCTCTTTTGAGGATTTGAGTGGGAAATTGTGGTCCGATTTTAGCGTTCTTAGTATGTATGGAATAGTGGGAGGATGAGGATTCTAGTGATGTAAAAATTATCGACTTCCGAGATGTGGTCCCGGGTCTTAGGTTTGGCCGAATTTCGAGATTCTTGTATAATTTGACAGTTTTCGATTGGGTTGCGTTCCTTTGATATATATTGATGATGTTAAACTGGTTTTTGCTAGATTCGGAGATATCAGGAGAAAATTTGGGGGGCAAGAGCATTACGGCCTAGTGTTGTGGCCCGGTAGAGGTAAGTAATGGTTATAAATCTTGTCCTGAGGGTATGGAACCCCGGAGTATATATTTTCTCACTGATTTTGGAATGGCGCACATGTCAGATGACAAGTATGTGGCGCATACTGATGTTTGGATTGGACTAGATCCTCTCCGCGGCAACTAATGAGTTGCATGTTCACTCAAAACCTTATGTCAAATTATGTTTTAAAGATTTGTGAAATATTTGGGCTATATGCGTGTTTGGGGCCTCGTGCCGATCTGTTTAGACCCCTTGGGGGCTTTCTTTTTACTGCTGTTTTTCCTCGCTAATTGTTGATGATTTCACTCAACCTCATTGTGCATACTATGTTTTTTAAACTCAGCCTGATTTACACCACTTTGAGATTTAAAATGATGTTTTGGGTCGAGTACCCTGTTACATTGATTCGCTCGAGGGGCCTTTTGAGTGGTTCTACTGAGTGAGGCCGATGGCCTGATTGTGAGGTGCTGAGTGATGGTGAGGTGCTGAGTGATGGTGAGGTGCTGAGTGATATTAGCGCTTGGGCTGAAGAAGCCCTCCGGAGTCTGTACACACCCCCAGTGAGTGCACAGAGTGCAGAGTGCAGAGTGCCGAGTGTAGAGTGCCGAGTGACGAGTGACGAGTGATTGGGAGGCATGAGTGACTGTGAGGTGCTGAGTGACTGTGAGGTGCAGAGGGACTGATTACGAGTGATGTTGAGGTATGCCCGATGGGCTGATTATGAGTGACTGTGAGGCATGCCCGAGGGGCTGATTATGATACATGTTTTTCCCGAGGGGCTACTTATGATCTTACTACTTTCACTTTGAGCTTATGAAGTATGTTTTTCCCGAGTGGCCTCTATATGATTTATTTAATTTTCATACTAAATCTTTCGGTTTGAAGTTGTTGAAAATATACATTCTTTAAAGGGTTTTTCTGAAGTTGTTTTTAAGGCATGATGATTTCATATATATATGTGTTATACTATTGGAAAGTAAGGCTGTGTATATTGTGATCTGATGGAATTTGGTTTATGTGTTTCCTTGTCGCTTAGACTTGAATTATTTTCATTAATACTGAGTTGGCGTACTCACATTACTCCCTGCACCTCTGTGTGCAGATTCAGGTGCAGATATTGAGCATTGGCCATTTATTTCGTGCGGAGCCGGATTTGCGGGATATAGAGGTAGTTGTTCAGCGTCCGCAACATCTCTGTTTTTCCCTTCTTGTTGTATCTAGCTTTCATTCGGAGGTTTTGTATTATGATAGTATATTTTGGCTTATTCTTCTATATGCTCATGACTTTTTGGCTCCAGGTTTTGGGGTTGGTGGCACTGTTTATTGGCCTACTTTATTTAGTAAACTCGGTATATTTATGAAATACTTGGATTTTGATTGGGATTTTGAAAGAAATTATGAACATGTGGTTATTGGCTAGCCTAGTTTCACGATACACGCCATCATGGCTGGTTTAGGATTTGGTGCCGCGATAAAGGGCTAGTGTTAAAACGTACTAAGGTGTCGATCACAAGGGAGAAGCGAACTCGGGATTACATACCAGAAGGAACCTTTTCCTTCAATGACAAGGATGCAAAAGGGATCATGCAGCCCCATAACGACCCACTATTAATATCTATACTCATGAATAAAACTCAAGTTAGACGTGTTTTGATTGATCCGGGTAGTTCGCCTAGCATCATTCGATCGAGGGTCATTCAACATGACATGTGAAACTACTAAGGGAGATATAACATTTCCAGTGAACATGGTTGGGACTATCTAGGAGATAATTTTCCATGTGATCGAGGGCGATGTGAGGTATAACGCCTTGTTTTGGAGGCCATAGATCGACAACATGAGGGTAATGTCCTCGACCCTTCACCAGGTTCTAAAATTCCGACACCAGAGGGAATCAAAATAGTTTATTAGGAGCAACCCGCCACAAACGAAGTGTTTTCCATTGACGAAGTGAGGCAAAATAGCAATCACAGACGTAGGCCTCAGCGCAACTAGAGAAGCAGGGGACTAACGAAGATGATGATTATGGGGTCCCTCGATCCTTACTAGCCCTCGATGACTCTGATTCCACCAAATCAACGGTTGAAGATCCAGACAAAATCATACTAATCGAACATTTGCCCGAACAAAAGGTACACCTGGGCACGGGGTTAACTCCCGAGCTCAGGAAATAACTTATTCAATTTCTTATAGCTAACATGGATTGTTTTGCTTGGTCCCATCTTTACATGACAGGGATCCCACCGCAAATCACCACCTATAAACTAAGGTTGGACCCGAAGATCCATCCGATGAAGCAAAAAAGAAGACCCCGATCCGAGATTAAGCAATGTTTCATCAAAGGCGAGGTAACAAAATTTATGTAAATAGGGTCTATCCGGGAAGTAAAATTTTCCGAAAGGTTAGCAAACGTTGTAGTAGTCCCTAAGAAAGGGAACAAACTTAGGATGTAAGTAGATTACAAGTATTTAAATAAAGAATGCCCCAAGGATTCTTTTCTTTGCCTAATATTGATAGCATGATTGATGCCACGGCCGTCCACGAGATCCTCAATTTTCTTAATGCCTATTCTGGGTACAACCAAATACAAATGAACCTAGATGATTAGGAAAAGACCTCGTTCATCACTAAATATGGTACCTATTGCTATAACGTAATGCCATTTGGATTAAAAAATGCTTGTGCCATATACCAACACCTAGTAAACTCGATGTTCGAAGAACAAATAGGGAAATCTATCAAAGTTTACATTGATGGTATGTTAGTTAAGTCCCTGCGAGTAGAGGACCGTTTGAAGCATTTCAGTATATTGAAGAAATGCAAAATGAAGTTGAACCCAGAAAAGTGTGTGTTCGGGGTCGGGTCAAGCAAATTTCTTGGATTCATGGTATCCAACCGAGGAATCGAGATCAATCCTGACAAGATCAAAGATATCAAGGACCTCACAGTAGTAGACAACATAAAGTTTGTGCAGAGGTAACCGGGCGCATAGCCGCCCTGGGGCGTTTCATCTCGAGGACTTCCGATTAAAGCCATCAATTTTTCTCCTTGATGAAGAAGAAAAATAACTTCACATGGACTCCAGTATGCCAGCAGGCCTTGGAAGAGCTTAAACAATACTTATTGATCCCACCGCTGCATCACACATCAAGAGCATACGAACAACTGTACTTATATTTGGTAGTATCAGAGATAGCGATAAGTGGAGTCCTATTCTGGGAAGAACAAGGTACGCAATTTCCAATTTATTATGTTAGCCGGACCTTAGGTGAGGCCGAAACTAGGTATCACCACCTAGAAAAGTTGGCGCTCGCTTCGATAAGCACCTCTAGGAAACTAAAACCATACTTCCAATGTCACCCCATATGTGTTGTAACGACTTATCCACTTCGAAATATTATGCATAAACCCGAGCTTTTGGGACGGTTGGCAAAATGGGCCGTAGAAATAAACGGGTATGATATTGAATATTGACCAAGAACAATCAATAAGTCTTAAATTTTGGCAGACTTTGTGGCTGACTGCACGCCGGTCCTAGTACCCGAGGTTGAAAGAGGGCTGTTGGTAAAGTCGGGTACGCCGTCGAAAATCTGGACCCTCTTTACGGTGCTTCGGACACAAAAGGGTCCGAGCACGGCATCGTGCTAAAACCACCCACATGCAACATGGTTAGACAATCTATTAGAACTGTGAAATTGACTAACAACGAGGCCGAATATGAGGCCATGATTGCAGGTCTCTAACTAGACAAAGGCTTATGAGCGAAGGTGATCAAACACAAATGTGACTCCCTCCTCGTGGTGAATTAGGTTAACGGAACCTTCGAATTTAGGTAAGAACAAATGCAAAGATACCTGGATAAGTTAAAAGTAACTTTGCACCGATTTAAGGAGTGGACTTTGCAACATGTTCCTCGAGATCAGAATAGTGATGCCGATGCCCTCGCAAACTTAGGGTCATCGATCGAAGACAAAGAGCTCAATTCGGGGGCAGCATGCAACTCATGAGGTCAGTAGTTGAAGAAGGCCACACCGAGATAAAACTCCACAATCTTGACCTAGGATTAGAGAAATAAATACATAGAGTATTTGACAAGCGGAAAGCTCCCCTAAGATACAAAAGAATTGAGGGCCCTGGACACGAGGGGAGCACGATTTACCTTGTCCGAAGAAGGAGTCTTGTTCAGAAGAGTGTTTGATGGTCCACTAGCGATATGTCTTGGACCAGGAGATACAGAGTATGATCTGAGGGAAGTTCACGAGGGCACTTGCGGAAATCATACATGTGCCGAATCATTCGTTGAAAAGGTAATCAGAGCTGGATATTACTGGATAAACATAGAAAAAGATGCGAAAGAGTTTGTTCAAAAATGTGACAAAGGCCAAAGACATGCACCGATTATTCACCAACCGGGGGAACTACTCCATTAGGTCTTGTCACCACGGCCATTCATGAAGTAGGGAATGGACATTGTTGGCCCTCTTCCATGAGCAGGAGGTAAAGCTCAAATTTTATTTATGACTGACTATTTTTCTGTGCGGGTTGAAGCACATGCGTTCGAAAAAGTCAGGGAGAAGGAAGTCATCAACTTCATTTGGGATCACATCATATGTTGATTCGGGATTCCATCCGAAATTTTGTGTGATAACGGGAAACAGTTCATCGGCAGCAAAGTAACCAAATTTCTCAAAGCTCATAAGATCAAAAGAATCCTATCAACACCTTATCATCATAGAGGGAACGGGAAAGCCGAATCTACCAACAAAACCATCATCCAAAATCTTAAGAAGAGGCTAACCGACGCCAAAGGAAAGTGGAAGGAAATTATACCTGAAGTTCTTTGGGCATACAACACAACCTGGAAGTCTGGTACTGGGGCTACCCCATTCTCATTAGTTTATGGCGCCGAAGCTCTAATACCGATTGAAGTTGAAGAGCCCAGTATCAGGATCCAATATGCAACATAGAAATCAAATGACGAGACCATGAATACGAGCCTGGAACTTTTGGATGAAACGCTTGAAGCCTCCCTTGTCTGATTGGCCGCCAAAAAATAGCGGATCGAGAGATACTACAATCGAAGAGCCAATCTTCGATATTTTAGTGTTGGGGAATTAGTGCTAAGGAACGTCACCCTCAACACCCGAAACCCGAACGAAGGGAAGCTGAGTCCGAATTGGGAAGGACCGCACCAAATTCTCGAGGTCAGCGGAAAATGGTCCTACAAGCTCGGAACAATTAATGGAGAAACACTACCAAGTAATTGGGACATATCTCACCTAAAACGCTATTACTGCTAAGGTATGACCCTTTTCCATTTAATTTTTATTTCTGACAAACACTTGCAGGTGGACAACAAGAAACAATGATGGATTTTTTGGCGAATGGCACAAAGTCTTTAGGTCTGAAAGCAAGTGTTGCACTCTTTTTTCCTTCGACCAGTTTTTTCCCAAATGGGTTTTTCGGCGAGGTTTTTAACGAGGCAACAATGAATCGTGCTAACTTAGAATCAAGCCATATTACGAATCAGCATCGAAGATCAATTCAATAATATCCGAGGTTCCTTTGCAATCAACCTCGAATACTGGGGGGCTACCCTCAGATATGAATTATCTTTGAATATCAACTCTAGCGAGGAAACTACTTCATAAAGGGAGGGTCTCGATAGATAGGATTTATTGTAAGGGCCAAATGGTCAAAATTAACCGTCCCCATGTTGATTACTCGAGCCCTGCATGTACGCATGTATGATTATTTCGATCAATAATAAAGAGCAGTTCTTTCCTTGTAATCATCTTATGTTTTAAAAAATTTCCTCTTTACATCCCTTAAAGAGTTTCGTACTTCTAGAAATAATGAGCCCAAGGGAAATACTTAACCGGAATATGAATGACCACTCCCTCACTCGGTCCTCGGGGGCAAAAGACCTATTAGGCAAATCCCCTAAAGGCCATAAATTTCACGCCCCAACCTCGGGAAGTGCGATCCACGCTCAACCGAGTGGACCCTGTCGAACAAGCCTATTAGACACTTTCTACCCAACTCACTCATGATAAAGAGAAGAGATGCTTTTATTAACTAGATAGTAGGAAGATCATATATGAATTATTAAATCATCTCATTGGTTACATCATTTTTAAGTTTCAAAATACACACATTCTAATGATTCGAGGGACAAGAGATCAAAATACAACATAATCTGTTTTGAATTTTCTAGCACCTATGTACAACCCACATAGTGTCTACGGAGCCTCTAAAGATACAAAAGAGTGTTATGATAGTGCCAGCAACAAGGCCCCGACTATACCTCAAAATGTGATAATAAAATAAACAAAAGCTACAATACACGACCCCGGGATGAAGTGGGGCTCACCGAGTCCGCTAGGCCAAGTATGTACCACTATCGCTTATCAACACTGCCTATTATGGAACGGCATGCATCCATTTAAAGATGCAACGCCCCCGGAAAAAAGGACGTTAGTATTATCGAATAGTACTAGTATGTAAGACTAAACACCATCTAAATAGAATGAATAATAATACAGGGGGGAGAGTCAAGAATTCAATACGAGCTTCGAATAACACTAAAACATCAAGTTAAGGATCACATAGGTTTTCAACTCAATTTTCGTGTTATTAGGTTGGGTGCTCTTTAGTGCCGATATGTCGTAATTCACAATACCATTGTGTTCTTACACGGAGTCCGATCTCGACCCAATTGGCTAGGTTGTCTCATTTGAGACATCAACCATAACCAAAATTTGAATTATCATTTCCAGCACAGTCACCACCATGTGTTCGGCATGGCGTACGATCACGGCCCGATTGGCTAGGCCATCTCACAAGAGACATCCCCCTTTAAATCAATCATCTCACTTCATATTCCTTTCACATATTTTCTATTCACTGGTACAAGTGGCCTCAATTCGAAAGTCATTCTTGTCACTTGGTCGTATTTCATGATTCCAGATTCCCCTTTTTCACATTCAAACATCATTATCATCAAGAACAATAAGGCCTAACATGTAAGGCATTAATACACATATGAGCAATTTGGGAATCACAAGCACATAGAGGCTTTTCATATAATTTGGTATAACAACCTTTATTCAATTGTGACATGATGTCATAATATTTCTAGAACATATTCCACATTTTGAACACATCCTCACATGGCAAGATGACATGACGAAGCATTTAGAATAAATATTGAACATATATCCTTCAACATAAATGCATTAGGAGTAGTCAATTCTATCATGATCAATTTGGGACTTACACCAATTACACGAATACCGGGGGATTCGATTCTAAGAAAAGGGGATTTAGCCAAAATACCTCAATTGAGCTTCATTTAAACTTTAAAACATTTTGGAATTCTTAGCACTTCAATTTATTTTAGAAATATAACAAGTTGGACAAAAATTAGGAAGATGGTCATGATTCTAGCTCATTTGAGCACATTATCAAACACTAGGTATGCATTAATATTTTAAGGCCCTATTTATGAAATATTCTATCATTCCACAATCCATTCTCTACCATTTTTAGCTCGCAACCTTCCCACATACTTCAAGGATACATGCATGCAAGATAACAACCCCCACAACCAATAATTGTCTTTGTAATTATCACCTTTTTAGTAGATTTTTGAAATTAAGAGCTAGGGCATAGATTCTTACATTTAAGATGAGGACTTTCTTGATAATCTTCAAGGATTGATCAATAATTGTTGGATATTAGGTTGAAGGTTACTTCCCCGCTATAAGAACTCTTTCTTACTCTAAAAAAATCATAAATATGCTCAAAAATGGATTATGGCATATGTTTTAACGAAATAGGGTCAGGTTTAAAAACCCAAAAAATGAAGCCCCAGGATAGGATCTGCGGTCGCATATGCGACCCCATAATGATTCTGCGGTCCGCAAAATAACCGCGAAAAATTACCTTCGGAACTGGTTGGCCTGCTTCACTCTGCGGCCATTATGCGCCCCACATACCTGTTCTGCGATCGCTTATTGCGCTGCAGAACCTCCCTCAACAAAAATCTAAGAATTCTTATGCGACCAAAGTTCGGCCCGGGAAACGGTTATGCGGTCACATAATTGGCCGCGAAATTATTCTCAAAATTGGTTTAAAAAGCTGCTTCACACAGCGGCCATTCTGCGGTTTGCAGAGTAATTATGTGGCCGCATAATGGGCTGCAGAAATGCCTATCTCTACAAAATATTTTCCTTCAACTCCCCAGCATACTGTTCAACGCCTCCCCCAGCATCACCGAACCCCGATTTTCAGGAAACATTTTACGGGGCCTTACAACAGCCACCCCACTCGGGGAATATTATCTCTTGCAAGCTCAGATAAAATGGAAAAACAAGTCCAATGGGCAGTTCCCGAACTAAAAGGCTATGACCAATTTAACACGACTCGGAGACGTCAGAAATTCGTAACAAATAGGCCTTCGAAAAAGAAAAAAATCTTTCACAACCAGTTCTAAAGGCTACCCTCAGCAAAGCCGTAAACTTAAGATATTTTCAGGGGAAAAAACTTTGGTAACATCGAACCCCATCAATGCCTTAACACATAAAGCCAGTAAAGGCAAGGTTTGTTTGAACCCTCGAACATAACCTTATTGTTTCATGCTAAGGCCTTTCAACCTTTGTGAATACAAATAATAAAACAAAGGAAAAATTTGAGAGTCATAATATAAATATATATACACACAATAACCTTTGTTTTACAAAGGCCAGATCGGCCTAATACAATAATTTACAACGGCCAAAGCGGCCAAAAAATTATCCAAAAGAAAGCAAGAATACAAAGGCCTAAGTGGAATGGTCTTCATCAGAGGTAGCATCTGCATCCTCGGGATCTTCCCGTCTTCGGATTCGCTCAAGCTCTCAGAGTTTTCCTCAGGAAAGGCCAGCTTCCGGCCCTGGTTTCCTCTGCTTTGGAAATCTCAATTTCACCCATAATATCAAAGCCTTGAGCATGAACTCCTTTGATGACTTCCCTTAGAGCTTGCCATTTTGCATGATCGACCATGCTCTTGGCCTTCACCTGGATGGCCTCGACATCGAAATTAAACTGGGCCACTTTAGCATATTCTTTGGTATTGGCCATGACCACCTCAGATCTGGCCACTTCGAGTTCATTGGCCAAGTTTGCCTTATCATAAACAACCAAGTCCAACTGAGATTGAAGCTTCTTGATCCTCTCGACCTGCACCGAGGCCTTCTCTTTTGCGTCTTGGAGCCGAGTCTCAGCCGACTCCAGTTATGCTTGGACGATTTCATTTTTCGAGGCTAAGATGTCCATGTTCTTTTTGAATTCCTCAGCCTCGGCATGTATCACATTTACCTGCATTTGGAGCCATCCGATCTTTTCGAGCCACTTCCGGACCTGTAGGATCGGACCGTTAGTTACTATCTCCAATTCATCTTCACTATCATAAAACACTTGGAATACCTGCTCAGCCATCTCGGCATGCTCGTCCCGAGCCGTTACTAAATCGGCCTAAAGCTTCTCACTGAGAAGCTTGTAGGTGTATCTTTTTCTCAGTGAGGTCCCAGACCTCGTCTTAATGATTAGTTAATTCCTCTCGATATCAGAGGACAGCTTCGTGATGAAGAACCGAAGCCTGCAAGCATAAGGGAAGATGTTGTGGTTATTCATAACTTTAAAAGCTGGAATATATGAGAAAGAAAAGACACGCGAATTTACCCATTTTAATGCTTGTTGGGTTTCATTGAATAAGCAGGAGGTTCCACCTTATCCATCACTGTATGATCTTCTTCGGTCACCAAATGCAGAAGGTAACTAGCGACTCCTAAGGGGGGAGAGAAAACCCGAGCATTCTCCTAGAAGGAAAAAGCTATCGACTGTATTCGATCAGGTTTACACTTGGGGCCAGGAATCGATCCACCAGTTTTGGGCCCGATGAAAATCCGGTGGCACCCGACAACGGTTCCTTCCTTGGTACCGGCAAGTCGTCGAGCCCGATGATGTCTTCCAAAGCAGTGGACTTGAACCCATCCAAGAAGCCATGGATATCACTAACCCCCTGAGGACTCAACATACCGGCCTCACTGATCATGGAATCCGAAATCTGAGGAGACTCGCTAATATCTACTATTCCAAGTTTGTCCATTGGGGAACTTTCCAAAGCTAAATAACCATCGACCTCGGTCTATCTCTCGACCCCCTTAGGGGGAAGAGTGGGAATGACCCTTTCCGGCTCAGAATTTTCAGCTAGAGATCCCTCACCGACCTCCTCATGTCGGGATGTTTCAACTTTTGCGCCCGTCGATTCGAGAATTTCTTGTATGGTGACATCGGCCGGCACACGGGCCACTAGTTTGGAATTATATTCTTCTTCTTCTTCTTCTTCTTCTTCTTCTTCTTCTTCTTCTTCTTCTTCTTCTTCTTCTTCTTCTTCTTCTTCTTCTTCTTCTTCTTCTTCTTCGGACTCATCCCTTAATTGGTAAATTGAGTCTGAAGGCATAACAACCCCTGGCTTGCGAGACTTCCTCGTCGATCTCTTCTTTTCCGAGGCCGGGGAACTCGGAGCCCTTTTCCTCTTATTCTCTTTGACCTGCTTCGGAGCAGGTGGTTGAGGAAGGACTTCTTTGTTACTGGATGGGGGTCTCATTGCAACACATTCCCGAGGCATAAAAAGGAAAAAAAGATAAGTAAGCTCAAGAAGAAACCCGAACGATAACTGTTCTAAGAGAGAAAATTACCTTGATTGCGGGCCTCCCATCGACCCTTTGATAACTCCATCCAAGCATTATCGGAGTATAGTCTATGTAACACGAGGCCCTCGACCCATTTCTTGAGTTCCGGACTAGGGTCCGACATCTGGGCCACAACTGCAACACTAAAAACATAGATGAGGAAAGAAAACATGAATTAAAATAGTAAAATTGAACATTTAAGGAGAAATACTACTCACGATTCATGTTCCACTTCTCAGGAAACGGTGTGTCTTTAGCAGCGATCAGGTCTGAAGTCTTCACTCGAAAAAATCAACACATCCAGCTTCGGTCTTGAGATTCATCTATACTGGAGAACGGGGCCGTACTGGCCCGACGAGCAAGCTTGATCAGCCCTCCTCGATAGAGTCGGGGACTATAAAGGCGCATAAGGTGATCGAGGGTGAAAGGACATCCCTCGATTTTGCTTACGAAGAATCGGAGGAGAATGACTTTTCTCCAGAAGGAAGGATGGATCGGGCCAAGGGTCATGTTTTACCTCTTGCAGAAGGCGACGATGACAGGGTCTAAGGGACCCAACGTGAAGGGGTAAGTGTAAACACTTAGGAAACTCTCCACGTGGGTAGTGATCAATTCCTTGGGTGAAGGAACCACTACGTGTTTCTTGTCCCAGTTGCAGTCCTCTTTAACCTTGGCGAGGAGGTCTTCGGTGATTGTGCATATGTACCTCGAGACCGGCTCACATCGGCCCGGTACCGAGGAGGTCTTCTAGAACTTGAAGTCAGTAACAGTTGGGCACCCTGCCAGAAGGAATTCCTCAAGGTGGGGCTCCACCACAGCTTCACCACCTGCGGATTTTGATGAAGAAGCAACCTCCTTTTGCGGCACGGTCTTGGAAGTTTTTTCCATTGATGAACAACAAAAAAGAGAATTAAGATAATATGTGGTTTGATGAGAGTTCAAGATATTTGGCAACAAAATTTGTAAAGCGAATGGACTTTTGAAGAAAAAGCAAGAGTAGGAAGAACTTTGAACGTAAAAGTTTCAACGAGAAAAAGCTAGGGTACTTATAGGTTGCTAGTGATTGTTCAGAATCGGTAGTGGCCAACCAACGACTCACGAGTGCCTTGGTAACTGAATCGACGGGACGTTTCGGTATCTGTCGCTTGCGTCATAGTCGGATTCGTTGCTTACGTCATTACTCGTCGAGACTCGGCTCAAAAATTCATATTGTTTCTCGTCATTTTCATTTCGAGAAACGAGGGGACTATCTGTATACTGCAAAAATTGGGCTTGCCCTTAGTATGAATAATCGAAACTGGAACATGATAGGCCAAGGTTCAACTCGTGTTATATCGAACCATGTGCGAAGTTAGATTGCCGAGCTCGTAACCCAGAGACCGATCGAGATCGACCAAGATCGAGGCCGAGCAAGATAGAGATTGAGCGAGACCGGGGGATGTTTACCGAGTCAAATAACGAAAATTCCTCGAGCGAGGAACACGGCGGAAATCCCGGCACATATCAAGAAGAGGCCGATTAATTAGCCAATCATGAGATTTCTTACTGTATTTAGATTTGTATCAAGAGTATGACTCCCCTACTATATAAAGTGAGTATGATCATAAGAGACATTAAATTTATGCAATACAAAGCAATACACTGCCTTCTTCTAGATTTCAATATCTTGTTACTCTGTTCTTATATCAGTTGAATCTTCACTTGGTTCGCGGGTGATCGAACACGAGGGCCAAGGCTATTCGATTCGTTTGGTTTGCATTTATTTCTTTTACAGTCAATTTCAATATTAATATATATTTTTTCTGAGTTTGTGCCAAGTTATATCACGTATCCTTAAAACCACGTATAAATTTAATTGTTATCCGTTTTTAGGGTAAACACATGTCTTCATTCATGTATGATACACTTTGAGGAAGAAGTAATTTTGATGCTGGAATGGAGCTGCATTTTGTACAGCATCAAAATTACATGCGTGGATGCTTCATAATATCATGTGGAATGCTATAAAGTGGACAGTGGTAGGTGATCCTTTCACATGCCACATTATTTATGTTCGCATGGGCAGCTTATACGAGGAAGATGTTGATGGAGCTCGAGAATGGGAAACATGGGATCCAGAGGAGGTGCAAACTAAAGGATCGTGCTCAATTTTGCAAGAGAAAGGTGGCCATCTGTGCAAACAGCGGAGATCATCTATGGGCTTTAAATGTGACGAGTTATTCTGCCTAGTTTTTATATTGCTCATACTGTTTAGACAACATGTACTATCATTGCTGAGTACTTAATTTAGCCAACAATGATAATAGGGACTATGTGTTTCTCAAAGTTTATTTCGTTCCTTTTGTACGACTTCATGACAATTTGTCTTTTATTTTTTATATATATATAAGCCCTAGGCACACTACTTAGTAGATTTTGCTAAAAAAATAATAATGGCCTAAATGCTGAAAAACTTTTTTTAAATATTATATGTACTAGTTCGGTCAAATTGGGTAAGCACTTCAAACCCCGGCCATTTTCGATTGGGATGTTGGGCTAATTGACAAGGCACATAATTTTTTCTTTTTAAAAGTACCCTTGCTTTGAATATCATAAAGTACCACTTCACTAGGGGTGGCAAAATAGTTAAAAGTAAACAGTTAACTACCCATATTATCCACTAAAAACTGGGTTGGATAATGAACTTTTTAAAAACGGGTCAAATATGGATAAAAACCATATTATCCATTTAAAAAATGGATAACCAATGAGTAACCAACGGATAACCAATGGATCTAACGTTTACATTTGTAAAGCCTCAATCTGGGGGTTGCTCAAGTTAAGGAGACTAAGAATTCTCCCAAAAGTGATCATATGCAAGAAGTCATGAATAATATGATTACCCATATTATCCGCCGGTTAACCCGTTTTTTATTCGTATTAAATATGAGTCGGGACGGATAATTTATCTGTTTTTAATTACCCACTTTGACCCGAAATATATCCGACCTGATCCGCCCGTTTGCCACTCCTACTCTTCACCGTCATAATTTTCTTCACGCAAAAAATGCGGTAACGTGTTTTCGCATTCTCATATTTGAACGGGTAAAAATCAACTTGGTGGGCGTACATGAATACTGATCTACCTCTGGTGTCAAAATAGCTACTATTATCAAATAAAACCATGTCCACTTTAATTAATTGAACGTACGCTTTCATTTTGAGTTAAACACTTGACAAGTTCCACTTAGAAAGCGCGTCACCACCCTCTTTCAGCCAAATTCCTTTAGTATAAATATACACATCAAATCAAGCAGATCTAACAGTGGCATAAAATACTTCAAAACGCCCTTTTTTACTTGAGAGAAAAAAGAAACTACGTACAGGAGGAAAAACAAAAAGGATCAATAGCCATATATAAAAAATGAAGAATACTTGTTTCATGCTGGTATTTGTATTATTCTTATTTGGTGCACAATTTATTGCTGTGCATGGCAGGTTCCTAACGCCAGCGGCTGCAACTGCAAATTCAATGGGCAATGGCATGTCTCCTCATGATGTTTCTTCCTACGGTAGCAGACGACGCCGTTCGGCGAGGCACGTCGCATATTTTACGAGGACTCATCCTGGACCCAGCGAGAGAGGTCCCGGGCATCGTTAACTACCGAACCATACGATTATTTGCTAAATTAATTGAATCTCGTCAAGTTTTGGGGAGCTTTTCTTGTAACATATCTTGCACAAAGGTGCTACAAATCGATGGTGAGCTAGGCATTTACAACACAAATTGCTAGCTATATGGCATACTTTTAGACTTTGCCTTTAGATAGTAAATTGTATTCCCAAATGGAAGGAAAACTTCGTTTGGTTAGGTTGAATAGTACAGAGAAATAAATGCAGTACAGTTTTACCATGTATTGGCAAAAACTATTGTTCACTTTTAAACGGATAACAATTGAATTTAAATATGATTTTAAGGACACATGATTTCACTTGGTACAAATTGAGAAAGTATGCAAATTGATATATAAATTGACTGTAAGAAAAAATAAAAGCAAACCAAATGAGATGTGTAGCTTTGACCATCGAGCTAAATTATCCTCGAACAAATGAATAAGCAAATGAGATATGAGGAGTAACAGAATATTGAGAACTTAAAGAAAAGAGTAGTATATTGGTTTGTATTGCGTGAATATAATGCCTTTACAAATGATTAGACCTCCTTTATATAGTAGGGAAGTCCTACTTATGGTAGAACCCTAAATACGGTAACAAATCTTATGATTGCAAATTAATCGGCCTCATCTTGATACTTGCCGAGATTTTCTCCGTGATCCTTGCTCGATTACAGATATTTCAGCTTACTGTTACTTGACTAGGTAAACTTCCATCGGTCTCACTCGATCTCTGTTCTGCTTGGTCTCAATCTTGGCTGATCTCAACCTTGATCGGTCTTTGAATTACGGGCTCAGCAATCTAACTTCGCACTGAGGCTCGATATAACACGAGGCGGAATCGTGGCCTATCATGATCCAATTTCGATTAGTCATAAGAAGGACATGCATGTTCGACCGTATACAGATAGTCCCCTTGTTTCTGATAAATAAGGTGAAGAGAAACGTCATGAATTCCCGAAATCCGTTTCGATGGGTGATGACGTCATTGACGAGCCCGGCCATGACATAAGCGACGAAATGACCCGTCGGTCCAGTTACCAATGCATTTAATGCATGTCAGTTGCTGGTCGGCCACTACCAGTTCTGAATTGTCGCCTCCAGCCTATAAGAACCTCAATCCTTTCTAATTCAAACTTTTGCAATCAACGCCTTTTCTGTTCTTGCTATAAAAAAAATCCCTTTACTTTATAACTGCCATACCCGAATTTCTTGAATTCTAATCAACTATCATCCTAACTCTTTCTTATGTTGTTCATTAATGGCTAAGACTTCTAAAACCGTGCCACAAAAGAAGATTGCTTCTTCATCACGGCTTGCCGACGATGAGGCTGCGGCGGAGCCCCACCCTGAGAAATTCGTTCTGACAGGGTGCCTAATCATTACCGATTTCAAAATTGAGAAGACCTCCTCGGTGTAGGGTGGTGCGAATCGACTTCGAGGTATATTTGCACCGTTACCAAAGAGATCCTCAAAAGGTCCAAAGAGGAGTGTAATTGGGTGAACAAGGATGCGGCAGTCCCTTCACCTGTGGAATCATTTACCACTCACGTGGAGGGGTGTCTAAGTGTTTACACTTACCCCTTCACGTTTATTCACTTAGATCCCATCATAGTCGCCTTTTGTAAAAGGTTCAATGTGACCCTAGGCCAAATTCACCCTTCGTTCTGGAGAATAGTCGTTCTCTCTGTTCCTTCACAAGAAAAATCAAGGAATGTCACTTTACCCTCAGTCACCTGATGCGCCTTTACAGTCTCCGTCTTTATCGAGGGGGACTAATTAAGCTTGCCTGCCGGGCCAGTAGAGCCCTGTTCTCCAGCATAGACGAGTCTCGGGATTGAGGCTGGATTGGCAGATTCGTATAAATAAGAACATCGAACTTGATTCCCGCTGAAGACATGTAGTTCCCCGAGAAGTGGAACATGAAACGTAAGCACTTTTACGTTGAACGTATGATTTGACGTTTCATTTCCTACCATATTTCATTATCTTTGTTTTGGTGTTGCAGTTGTGGCCCAGATCCCGGACCTGGTTCCAGAATTGAAGCAATGGGTTGAAGGCCTGGTGTCTCAGATACCCTACTCCGAATGTGCCTGGATGGAGTTATCAAAAGGTCGATGGGAGGTCCGTAACCACGGTAAATTTCTGCCTCAGATTGTTTATTGTTCTATCCTTTTCTTGAACTAACTTATTGTCACGACCCAAATTGGAGGATCATGACTAGCACCCGGGCCATACTTGCCGAGCACCAACGTACATTTTATCTAACCTTCTTATTATTTTTAAGGGATAACAAGAGCAATATAAATTGTAAATATGGATCATGAACATACATCACATGGGATAACAAGATTTCTAAGAAACTACATAAAAGGTACGAGCTACAACGCTGCCATGAAAGACTATACAACAAAAATTAGCCAAAAAGGCGTACCAAACTATACATGAGTCGACACATGTCTATGAGCCTCTAAAGGAGCATAATTAATGCAACATAGCCAGAACAGGGCCCTGACATACCCAAAGTATCTATAAAAAAAATGCATACCAAGACCAGGACAAGTCCAGAGAAGGGATCTCGCCTATAACTGCTGAACTGGAAAGCCTATTTTGGTGGGGGAGCTCTGTCTACTTGTCTATCAGGACTTGCAGCACGACATGCAGCGTCCACAAATAAAAGGACGTCAGTAAGAATAAAGTACAGAGTACGTAAGGAAGGAAAGCATAAATAAGAACAGTAATGTAAAGGGAGATGTAGGAGATACAACCTGTAGCATCTGGGTGCTTCTAATAGACATTAACATGAAATGCATGATACATATATACACATAATCTTTTTAAACATCTGCCTATGTGGGCATCATCATCATCATAGAACATTCACCTTTGTGGGCATCATCATCATATCATACCCGGCCTCAAAGAGGACTCAGTAAACTCAACTGATCAGTGGTTGCACAATAGGTTCCATACCCGGTGATGGATAGTGCGGCCCGGTAGAGTAAAATAGATACATATATATAATGCATGTAGGGCTCATTTGAATCATGTTCTGAACATTTTGGAGCGACGTAAAGTCGATATTCTCCGTAAACATCATTAGGGATAACTCTTCATCTAGAATATTATAAACATTAGGAAGTACCAACAACATTGATAACATAAGAATAAGAGAAGCAACCTTAACATCAATTGTTCCATAAGAAGGGAAACAATATAAGTACTGCTAGCTTCTAAGAATATAGTATCTTTGGAAGCTCGTTCATTGCATTATGTACAATCAAAGTCGTGCAAAATATGGAAAGGTATAGCCTCACATACCTTGTATATACTGCCCCAACCTCAAGCTACACAAATTTCACAACTCCTTAATCTACAATAAGAAAAACGACACTATCGTTATCGTTTAAGCGTCATAACTATTATGTATTAACCACAACCTATTTTAAGATGAAACAGACAGCATCTACCCTATTTATATGACTTCACAAAAGTCAAAAAAATCACCAAACAGCCCAAACAATATCAATAATAATCATATTGAGCCTCCCAAAACAGTCCACACACAACTTAATCACTTCACACATAAGACGACCACCGTAGTCGTGTCAAACGACCCGGAAATGTTACAATGAATGACCAGATCACAACCCTACATCTATATGATGTTTCTCCACACTATTCCTCCTCCAAAACTCAACAAAACAGTAGTAAAACACGCATCCCAACAACAACACAAAACAGTCCGCTACAAGTCAAATAACTCGCACTCACGGCTTCCTATCACCGTCCCGTGAGCTATAACTATTAGAAAACATATTTATCAACCTTCCTTTATATTTAAGCACTTAAATACAGATATTATAAGTTTCTTAACTATGAAATACCTTCCAAAAATCTAACTATAAAGTAAAAGGAGAGGCGGTATAATGACACTTACGTCCTAGGGATCATTATGATGTTATTGCTTCTCGATTTCTTGCCCGGGATGATAATCTTGAAACCCTAGAAGATAGCTTGAGTTTGTGTTTATGGATGTTCTCTGGTAGTTTTATGCTCAATAATGAAGTGAAAGCCGACCTAAGGTTTATATATATCAAGTTTGGAAAAGTCAAAGAGGTGCTAGCTTGGCACCCTAGGATTGGTCCATCTTCCGACGTTGATATATTTTTATCCTGATTTCATATGAATGAACGCTTCTGAGCACTGGGAACTACATTCCAAGACCTTCAATTTGGTATATTATATGTCCCAATAATACCTCATATAGCACATGAAATATATTGCTCAAAACGATCTAGTGATCCACCTACTTGTCACTTATGATGCATGCACAGTCTCGCGAAACTACAAATATCTCTCTACTCCTACGTTGTATCGATGAACGATTTAATGAATTGGAAACTAGACACATAGATATTATATTTGGTTGGTAGATAATCCAATAATTCCAAGTATATTGGGATAAAATCTCATTTACATTTGACCTAGTTTTAAGCACATTATGAGTGTAACTTGTGAAGATCTTTGCCGGCTTTTGTTCCACAACTTGCTTGACTTCAAAATGTAGAAAACAACTATCATAAGATAAAAATTAACTCATAGCATAACCTCCTTATCATGTAATGAACCATAGTCTCACCCTAAAGTACATGTTATAACATTCCAAACTCGTCGACTTTCGACGAAACTTATTTTCTTCAATTGGTTTAGCTTCTAAGCTTTCCAACCCTCTTGGTACTCGTTATTCATGATCTTAAATATTTGTAACCTCCAATGTAACATGATAAAATTACTTTATATTCCATCAAATATAATCTTATTCCTGAGCTTACATGCATTGACTTGCGATGTACTTTCACGTACGAAAACATGGGGTGTAACACGTATCTCTTTTTCTTTTGCAGGTCTAGGGAAGGATGTTTCAAAGTGACCCCTTTCCGATGACGATGATGTCCTTCCCCATCCATCAGCTCCAAATTCGGCCAAGGAGAAAAAGAGAAAAAGGGCTTTGAGTCCCCTAGGCTTGAAAAAGAAAAAAATCGGCAAGGAAATCTCGTATTCCCGAGGTAGATGCTGGTTTTATGTCCTCGGACTCAATCCACCGATTGAGGGATGAGTCCAAAGAAGAAGAAGAACAAGACAACTCCAAGCTGGTGGCCCGTGTCTGGGCTACTTCTTCAGTACAAAAGCCTTCCGAATCGGAGGCGGTTGATGAGAGAGCTTCGCCCGAGGTCCCTGAATCAGAAATAACATAGGACACTCCTTCCCCAGCTAAGACGGTGGAGAGAGGGACCGTGTGAGAGGCTTCCTGAGCAACAGAAGAGGTCTTTAGGGACGAGATTGGGGTAGTCGATATTTTGGGATCCCCCCTAGATTTCAGATACTATGATCCAAGAGGCCAACATGATGGAAAGTCGCCTGATCGATATCCATGATTTCTTCGACATGATCAAATATGCTGCTTCCTATGATATAACCGAATTTAGTGATTTAACAGTGCCGAAAAAAGCACCGTCGTCTAGCGCTACTGGATCTTCATCGAGCCCGAGACTAGTGGACCAATTGGCACCTAGTGCTTACTGTCCCATATGATGCTCGACTCTTCTCCACCTTGTTGGAATTGCCAGCTATCTGAGAGGCTTGGTGACTGAGGAGGAACACACCTTGATGAATGTTGTGGGGCCGCTTGCCTGTTCAATGAGGCTCAAGCTCTCTGAATCGAGTAATCTTCGAGAGACTCTTCCTTATTTCTTTTATACTTAGAATTATAGATTATTCTAACATTTCTTCCTTACCTACAGGATTCAGTGTTGCACTACGAAGCCTTCCTCATAATTTGAGAGGAGCACAAGGCTGAGGTTCGGGGCCTTACCGAGAAAAGTGACACCTATAGGCTCCTTACTGAGAGGCTTCAGGCCAATTTGGTTGCCGTCACGACCCAAATCGATGGGCCGCGACGGGCACCCGGTACCTTACTCAACCGAGCACCAACGTAACGTATCTTTCTTATTACATCATCATATACACGTGACATAGGGGCCTAATAGTCCAACATAATCATTTACAAACTCAAAACATAGGCCGACAAGGCCGTAGAATATTTCATGTATACGACATACGTCTACAAGCCTCTAAGAGTACATTATGTCATAAAGGTCGGTATAGAGTCCCGCCATACCAAACAATACACGTCTAAATCATACTAACCAAACAAGTGACTCCGAAGCAAATGGAGCGCATCAACATCTTCTACTGAGCTGGTAGCCTACTTGGAGGGCTCTCGGCATGTCTATCGGTACCTACGGGCATGAAACACAGCGTCCCCAGGCAAAAGGGACGTCAGTACGAATAATGTACCGAGTATGTAAGGCACATAATGTACATAAGAGACATGGAAGAAATATAGAGCACATGACTCAACCTGTAAGTCTGAATAACTTTGTAAATCATAAATCACTTTTAGCATCATGCATATGCGTATGAATGTCATGTCGTGCATAGGTATATGTTTCATAACATCATAGCCTCTGAGGGCATCCCATCATATCATATCAGCCACTGTGGAAAAATCATCATTGTATACCAGCTGATCAGGTGGTGGTGCGTATATAACTCCATAACATTTCCCATATCACATATACATATATATGTATACATATATACGCCTATATAATGCCGTTCGAATATACATACATATATGCGCATATATAACGCTGTTTGAATCATATTTCAGCCACTGTAGGCAACATCATCATCATATACCAACTGATCAGGTGGTGTGCGTATATAACGCCATAACCTTTCCCATATCCCATATACATATATATACATACATATATATATACGCGTATATAATTCCATCTAGTCATGGGTCAATGCACATGAATGCAATGGATGAAAAGTACGTTAATAAAATCTTTCAGAGCTTCATAAAGACATTTTGCCTATGAACAGATGATAAAATATTATGACACATGGAAATTTAAGAACATAAATATCTCTAATACTTCTATGAATAGAGTCATTTATGGAATTTGTGCATTTGCATGTTTCGTTCGTATCGCATGGATCATGCAGAAAGAAAGAAGGGATAGCCTTAACATACCTGCTCCTGGAATTATTTGAACGAATCTGCTTCTGTGAAATATGGACGAGATTTCTACTTGAAATCTTGAAACAAAATTTGGACGAATTTGTTTTGATTCTGCTCTTTAACGTTTTGGTTTAAGAATCAAAGACAAAATGTAAAATGGTTGTTTGATCTTGAATGAAGGAATTGTCTCTGATTTCTCGCGTCTTTATTTCAAACCAAGAAAGATGGAAAATATTTAAGTTAAAATGCTGAACGGCATTCTGATTTTGAAAGGATATATTTTGATTCCTTTTTGAATCATGTTGGACTTTGTAATAATTAGACAACTTAGATGTCCATTCCATACTCATTCTTGTCTGGGTGGCAGTCTAACAGACTAATTAGTGACTTACATTCTTGAGGATTCATGCCACGTGGGGTGGAGGTGGGACATTAGTTAATTAAATTTTATCCACTTATTAGTTAATCGGGTAATGTCTCGTCACCCGGTAATTAACTAATTACCCAAAAATTTGAGAATTATTCCCACTTACTTAAAATATTACTCACTTTTCACATACCTTATACGCCTTACTATTATGGTCATGTGGTACCTTGTATGGTACTAATCCATAAATGCTGAGTATTTTAGCTTGAGCCGTATTTTATCCCAAAATACCAAATTTCAACGAAATTCATTTTCTTCGACTTGCTTCCCCTCTCACCTTCACGAAATTATGCATCACTTATAATCCTTATAATCTCCGAATAATATTTTCCTTGGACTGATGTCAATTACCTTACGACAAATTCAACATACAATACTGCAGGGTGCAACGCTGTCGTAACTTATTACTGCGAAGCGTAACATCACCGTAATGTAATATTGCAGAGGGTAACATCGCCGTAACATATTACTACAGAGCATAATATTGTCGTAATATA
This sequence comes from Nicotiana paniculata, assembly GCA_005239505.1. Lineage (NCBI taxonomy): Eukaryota > Viridiplantae > Streptophyta > Magnoliopsida > Solanales > Solanaceae > Nicotiana > Nicotiana paniculata. The sequence goes on along the minus strand of ML345569.1, from coordinate 12,865 downwards.
ATACTGCGGGAGGTAATATTGCAGGGTGTAACAATTGCGGCTTGGGACGAGCACACCGATATAGTCGAGCAGGTATTTTGAATACTTCACAATAGTGAAGATCAGTTGGAGATAATGACTAACAATTTGATTCTGCAGGCCTGGCAGATCCTTGAGAAGATCGAACGGTTCGACAAGCAGGTGGACGAGATACAGTCTGAGGCTGAAGCATTCAAGAAGGACATGGATATCCAGGCCTCAAAGAAGGAGACCGTCAGAGCACAATTGGATTCAGACAAGATTCCACTTCAAGCTGCAAAAGAAAAAATCTCGGTGCAGGCCGAGAAGATCAAGGAGCTTCAGTCTCAACTAGATTCGGCCGTCAACGAGGTTGAGGCGGCTAAATATGAGGTGGTCACGGCTTGTATTAAAGCTGATGAAAAGGTGGCCCAATTAAAGGTCGACGTCCAGGCCATCCAGACCAAGGCTAGGAGCATGATAGATCATGAAAAATGGAAATCTCGGAGGGAAGCCCTAGATGACGCTTAAGCTTCGGATTTTGACATCATGGATGAGGTCGAGAATGCCAAAGCAGAAGAAATCCGGGCTCAGAAGTTGGACTTCCCCGAGGAAGAGTCCGATAGTCTAAGTGAATTCAAAGATGGTGAAGAACCGTAGGATGAAGATGTTACCTCTGATGGAGACCAAGCCTCTTAAGACTTAGTATTTTTTTGTTCTTCTTTTTGGACTTTTTCTGGGCCCGTTTTTGGGTATTGCATAATTTTTGGACTACGCCGATTTGGACCTTGTAAATAAAATCATTCTTTATATAAATATAAGGCTTTCTTTTCCCTTTCGACTCTTAAGTTTTTTCCTTTGCTTTATTATTTGTAATCATTAAGGTTGTAATACCTTAGCATGAGACAATAAGGTTGTGTTTGCGGATCCGAACAACCCTTGCCTTTATTAGAGTTTTCGGGGCTCGATATTATCGATGTGTTTCCTGAAGATGTGTTAAATTTGTGACTTTGCCGAGGGTAGCCTTTTAGAACCGGTTGTGAGAGAATTTTTTCTTGTTTTAAGGCTTATTTTTGTTGTGGATTTCGAACTTCTCCGAGCCACGTTAAATTAGCCGTAGACTTTTAGTTCGGGATCAGCCCATTAGTCTCATAAGCCCGTTTTGTTCGAGCTTGCCCGAGATAATAGTCCCTGAGTTGGGTGGCTATGGACTTCGGAGATCGGCGAGTTGCCTATTAGGTCTTTTGTCCACTAGTCCCGATAACTTGGGGCTGTTTGAGTTGAACGACAGTCCTCCAGCAAGGGAGGGTCGTTCGTATTTCGGTTAAGTATTTCCCTTAGGCTCGTTATAGTACGAAGCTCTTTAAGAGATGTAAAGAGGAAAAAATATAAAAATAAGATGTTTGCAAGGAAAGTACATCTCTTTATTCTTGATCAAAATAGTCATACATGCATACATGTTTAAGCCAGGGCTCGAACAATCTATGTGGGAACGGTTTGTTCTATCCGTTTGGCCCTTACAATAAATCCTATCTATCAGACCCTCCTTTTATGAAGTAGTTTCCTCGCTAGAGTTGATATTCAAAGATAATTTATATCTAAGGGTAGCTCCCCCAGTATTCGAGGTTGATTGCAGAGGAACCTCGGATATTATTAAATTGATCTTCGATGCCGATTCATAATCGGGCTTGATTCTAACTTAGCACGATTCATTGTTGCCTCGTTATAAACCTCGTTGAAAAACCCATTTGGGAAAAAACCGGTCTAAGGTAAATAGAGTGCAACACGTGCTTCCAGACCTAAAGACTTCATTCCGTTCGCTGAAAAATCATTCGTTGATTCTTATTGACCACCTGCAAGTGTTAGTGTAAAAAAAATGAAATAAAAAGAGGTTGTACCTTAACAGTAATATCGTTTTAGGTGTGATATGTTCATACTGCTCGGCAGTTGTTTCCCTTTCATCATTCCTAGATGGTAGGACCCTTTTTTGGTGACCTCGAGAATCTGGTACAGCCCTTCCCAGTTTGGACCCAATTAAATTCCTTCTTTAAGATTTCAGGTGTTGAGGGTGACTTTCCTCAACACCAAGTCCCCGACGCTGAAATACCGAAGATTTGCTCTTCGATTGTAGTATCTCTCGATCCGTTGTTTTTGGGTGGCCAATCGGACGAGGGCGGCTTCAGGTCTTTCATCCAATAATGCTAGGCTCGTATTCATGGCCTCGTTATTTGACTCTTCTGTTGCATATCAGATCCTGATACTAGGTTCTTCCACCTCAACCGGTATTAGAGCTTCATAACCATAAACTAAAGAGAATGGGGTAGCTCCGATACTAGACTTCGATGTTGTGCGGTATGCCCAAAGAACCTCGGGTAGAATTTCCTTCGACTTTCTTTTGCTATAGGTTAGCCTCTTCTTTGGATGATGGTTTTGTTGGCCGATTCGGCTTGTCCGTTCTCGCTGAGATGGTAGGGTGTTGATAGGATTCCTTTGATCTTGTGATCCTCAAGAAATTTCGTCACCTTGCTGCTGATGAACTTCTTTCCATTATCACATACGATTTCGGAAGGCATCCCGAATCGACATATGATGTGATCCCAAATGACGTCTATGACTTCCTTCTCCTTGATTTTCTCGAAAGCTTGTGCTTCAATCCACTTGGAGAAATAATCAGTCATAAATAAAATAAATTGAGCTTTAACTGGGGCCTATGGATGAGGGCCAACGATGTCCAATCCCCACTTCATGAACGACCATGTGGACTATATCAAATGGAGCAGTTCCCTGGGTTGATGAATCATTGGTGCATGCCTTTGGCACTTGTTGCATTTTCGAAAAAACTTTTTCACAACTTTTTCCATATTGATCCAATAGTATAAGGATCTGATCACTTTGTGGACCAATGATTCGGCACCAAAATGATATTTGCAAGTTCCCTCGTGCACTTCTCTTAGAACGTATTCAGTATCTCCTGGTCCCAGACATATCGCTATTGGACCATCGAACATCTTTCTAAAAAGTATTCCATCCTCGGACATGGTGAATCATTTTTCTTTTGTGCGCAGGGCTCTCGATTCTTTTGGATCTGAGGGGAGCTTCCCGCTCTTCAAGTACTCTACATGTTTATTTCTCCAATTCCAGGTGAAACTTGTGCAGTTTATCTCACCGTGCCCTTCTTCGACCACTGATCTCATGAGTTGTAGGACCTCCCCGAATTGAGTTCGTTCTCTTCGACTGATGACCCTAGGTTTGCGAGGGAATCAACCTCACTATTCTGATCTCGAGGCTCCGAATTGAGTGCCATACTTGAGCGGAGGTATCTTTGCATTACATTATAGCAGTAATGGCATTACATTATAGCAGTGAGTGCCATACTTAGTGATGAACGTGGTCTTTTCCTGATTTTCTGGGTTCATTTGTATTTGATTGTACCCGGAATATGCATCGAGAAAACTGAGGATCTCGTGGCTAGTCGTGGAATCAGTCATGCGATTGATATTAAGCAAAGGAAAAGAATCCTCGGGCATGCTTTATTTAGATCTTTGTAATCTACACACATTCTAAGTTTGTTTCCCTTCTTAGGGACTACTACTACATTTGCTAACCATTCGAGATATTTTACTTCCCGAATGGATCCTATTTTATGAAGTTTGGATACCTCATCTTTGATGAAAGCATGCTTGACCTCGGACTGGGTCTTCTTTTTTATTCACCAGATGAAACTTCGAATCTAGGCTTAGTTTATGAGTGGTGATTTCTGGTGGGATCCTTGTCATATCGAGATGGGACCAAGTAAAGCAATCCATGTTAGTTTTAAGAAATTGAATAAGTTTTCCCCGAAGATCAGGATCTAGCCCCGTGCCCAGGTATACCTTTCTTTCAGGTTGATGTTCGGTTAGTGTAATTTATTTTAGCTCTTCGTTCGTCAACTTGGTGGCATCGAAATCATCAGGGTCTATGAAGGATCGAAGGACCATACAATCATCATCCTCGTCAATCCCCTGCTTTTCTGATTATGTCAAGGCCGGTGTCTGTTGTTGCTATTTGGCCTCCTATTTTCCTTTCAAGTTTTACCCTTTCATTGATGATAGTGCCAATACGAAGTTTCACTTCGTGGACGACAAACATTTCCTTGGCGGAGAGTTGTTCCCTGTAGACTGTTTTGATTCCTTATGGTGTTGGGAACTTTAGAACTTGGTGAAGGGTCGAGGGCTACTTCCTCCCTTAGCAATATGTAATCTTCTGTTCTATGGCCATGGGTTCCATGATACTTGCGCATTTGGTTGGGATTTCTATGGGCTGGATCAGTTTACAGAGGTCGAGGCCATCCAGTATCTTTGATACGTCTGATGGCTGATACGATATCGGATACATCAACATTGATGTTATATTGTAACAGTCATGGTTCTTCTTTGGGCTCGACGTTCATGTCGAATTCATTCTTACTCATGAGCCCTCGAGATATATGACCTCAATCATTTCTCCTTTCACCTCGAATGGGGTTGCGTCCAGGTCCGTTGCCTCTTTGATCTCCATTATGTGGCTGGTAATGATCCATGTTGACCGTGGTTCTCAGTCGATGTCCCTTTTGACTCTGTCGATGGGCTTGATAGGATAACTGGACCTGGAAGGAGTCCCCAGCTAGACGCCTTCGACCCTAATCTTTGACTGATACCGATTACGCACAGCGGCTCAGGTAACAACTGGGTATTCGATCAAGTTCTGCTTTAATGTTTGTGAGCCATCGAGCTTCGTACATTTAATCCTTGAGTGAAGGTCTGAACGGCCCAATCATCAGCGACCGGTGGTAGCTCCATGCGTTCCATTTGGAACTGAGACACAAACTCTATGATCATCTTTTTATCTTTATGCTTTACCTTGAAGAGGTCTGACTTCCTAGTCTCGAACTTTATAGATCCCGCATGTGATTTAACAAAGTAATCTACAAGCATGGCAAAGGAATCAATGGAGTTGAGTGGAAAATTATGGTACCATATCATCGTTCCCTTCGACAGGGTCTCTCCGAATTTTTTGAATAACATAAAATCTATCTCATCGTCCTCCAGATCATTCCCCTTAATCGCAAATTAGGTAGGCCGTTCCATTATACTTGGGAATTTCTGGCATGCAAAACTTCTTATGAAGCGATTTAGGAGCCGCGCTCGGGGGAAGGGATTTTGCACGAACTTCTTTAATCCAAACCCTTCAAAAGCATTGGTGCCCCCGGAATTTGATCAACCTTGGAATTATAGGTTTCAGCTTCTTGTCATTTGCTTCAATTTTCTTCTCCCCCAATTCAATTCGCTTTGTCATCTCCTCGGGCATCTTCATGATAGAGGTTGGTCCCTGATTTATTTTTCGTTTGATCTCCTTGACACTGATTCGGCCCTATGATCAACTTCTTGGGATGGCTCGGGCTTGACCCTGCTCGATGCATGGTTTTAGTTTTGGAGTTGTGCTATTGATTCTTGTTGAGCCTGCAACATTTCAAATATCACTCTAAGGTTAATTTCACCTTCTTTGCCGCCCTGTGCACTCTGACCGGCCGATCAAACATCTCTATGGATGCTACTCTCGGGGTCGACTGTCAAACTTGCATTAATGGCAACATATGAAATCACGTGGATTGGGTCTATTACCGAGACTCCATCAAGGTAAAATGGAGGTACTTTGTTCCCTAGGGCGGCTATGTTGTCATTTTCGTGGAGACTGGTACGACCCAAATCTCCCTCCGTTGGGTATCGTGATGGTACCTAGTCTTGGGACTAGGTAAGATTAACATTTACTGAATAACAACAATAATAAAGGAAATATAATAGTCTCGATATAGAAATCTTGACAGAATTTACAATTTTCCAAAAATGGTAATACAAGTCATAAGCTCTATGGAATTTTCTACAACTCCTAAATACAACTGTTAGGAAATAAGTAAAAACAATTGAATAAAGTAGGAAGGTGACTCTGAAGCCTGCGAATGCAGCATTAGGTTTACCTTGAGTCTCCTCGGCAATGATCCGCGTAGCTACTAACAATCAATACATGGATCTGCACAAATAAATTCGCAGAAGTGTAGTATCAGCATACCACAGTGGTGCCAAGTAAGTATCAAGACTAACCTCGGTGAAGTAGTGACGAGGACTAGTCAAGATGCCACTGGTCTAATAAGTTACACGGACATAATTATAGAAATGACAGAATATGGCATCTATTTAATGACTGCACAATATAGTAAGTAACAGAACACCTACAATGCGGAAGAAATTCAGCAAACAACCACGGAACAACATAATAATACACAGAAAGGATAGACGAAAGTACAAGCCGAAACCGGAAACCACAACACAACAAGAAGACCAGTCACTTAGCACTGCATTAGTTCTTCCACATCAGGCTTTAGACAACAACCTCGTAAATTGGTCAAATCTTCGAGCGAAACCTTTAAATCGCAAGTTTATATTGAAAGCTTTTTAAAATGGTAATCATTTCAGTTGGAAAATTTCCTTTGGAATATACTTCCTCCAAAGATATATAAATATACTTTACAGTACGAAATCCTCAAACAAAATTCTTTTCAATAAAAGCTTTTCAAATGTACCTTCCAATAAATGTTTTTCAAACATAGTTTTCTTCAAAATAAATACTTTACAAACATACCTTATGAAATAATAGTCTTGCAAACATAGTTTCCTTCAAGGTGAATGCCTTTAAACTTTACTTTTCAGTAGTTGTCTTTCAAACATAGTTTTCTTCAATATAAAACAACCGGGATTTCGTCCCATAGTTCAGAATTAGTCATGCAGTACAGGGGGGTCTCCCGGAATACGTCTGTAGTCCCAAAATAAATATGCAGTGTTGGGGGATGTCCCGAAATACGTCCGTAGTCCCAAAGTAATATGCAGTATAAGGGGAAAGCTCCCGGAATACGTCCGTAGTCCCAATTTAAATATATAGTACATGGAGAAATCTCCTAGAATGCGTATGTTGTCCCAATTTAGATATGTTGTACAAGGGGAAAGTTCCTGGAAAACGTCTGTTGTCCCAATTTAAATATGCAGTATAGGGGGAAAGCTCCCGAAATACGTCCGTAGTCCCAATTTAAATACGCAATGCAGTCAACAGAGAAAACAACCAAAATACGACAGGAATAACGTACATTTCCACAACAAGCGCAAAAGCAACAAAAGACATAAATGCAAAGTGCGACGAGAAAATCAATACAAGAATTTAAATCACAAGATCGGTAAAACTCACTCATACGAATATCCACTGAAAGTAATGCCAAGCACAAACGAAACAATGTAACGAGGGGAAAACAAACAAATATAGCAAGGATTCACAATATTCAAGTCAATAATAAGAAATCGATCATCCCGACAAGGGAAACAACTCTAAGCAATCTCGCTTAAACAATTAGCTTCACGTAATAAAACTGAGCTTGAACCAATGCTCAGTAATAGGAAACATCAGGGAAATGCCATCAACATGGATGATTATCAAACTAAACCTAAGTAGCACTTAAGGGACAATCATATAAGTCACAATATACGACTCACGGGAATGCTTGACACCAACATGTAGATATTCCAATTACCGTTAAACATTTATAGGGCTAGATAATACTAATTCTAGTCAAATAGGTGGTTTTTTTGGAGAAATTATAACATGATGGTAGAAGAGGTAAAACATTCAGTTAAGTCAATTAAGATCAAATAAACAACAAAAGGGAAACTAAAAGCAAGAAAATCTAATTTAAGTAGGAAGAGATAAAACTAGCAACCAGTTACTCTTATATAACGATTACAACTTCCTACACAGGGAATATAAGGACCTAAGAATCCTAAAAGACCAACCTCCTATAAATAAGTCCGAGTACGCACTCGTCACCTCGCGTACACGGGCTACAATCAACATAGAAGACTCAAATCCTAAGGGTAATTCCCCCACACAAGGTTAGGCAAGATACTTACCTCGTTTCGCAACCAAATTCAAGATTCCAATAAACCTTCGCCTCATGAATTCGTGTCTGAAAGCTTCTAATTTAATAACAAACAATTCAATATAATCAATATGAATCGTAGGAAGTAATTCCATATAAAATTACTAATATTCCGGATTAAAATCCGAAATTCATTTTAAAATCGACAGCAAGACCCACGTTTCGAATCCCAAAAAACTTACGAAATCGAAACACCCATTCTGGTACGAGTTCAACCATACAAAAATTATCGAATTCCGACATCGGATTGCCTTGCAGATCCTAAATTAAAGTTTTGAAGATTTCTACCATTTTTAACCCTATTTTTACCTATTTGAATTGAACAATATTCCCACAACCTTATTGTTACAAGCATGTATAACTAATAGTTTCACATCCAAGAATCATTCTCCTAATCACCCATCATAAAATCGAAATGAAAGACTAGGGTATGGAATCCTTACCTCTTAGATGAAGATTTTGTGATTGGGTTCCTTGATTCTTGAAGATTGATGCAAGATTGGGATGATTTGAATGTTGGATTTCCTCCTTATCTCTCTAAAATGCTTTCACCTCTCTCTAGAATGCTCATAGAATCACAACAATAATAAACCCCAAATCCTATTTATCAACATGGGGTCAGGTTATGAAAATAGGAAGATTAAGCCTCCGAAACAAGGTCTGCGATCATAATGCGTGGCAGAATGGGTATGCGGGTGCAAAGCCATCGCATAACTCGGTGCCCAAAACGGAGCAGTTCTGGTCCACTCTGCGACCTGTTTTGCGGTCGCATATAGATTATGCGTACCGCATATTTGATATGCGATTGAATAATCTCTCCCACAGGATCGCATTTTTCTAGCCTTTGGTAATTTGATCATAACTTTGCGTAGGAATGTCCAAATGACGAATGGTTTGAAGCATTGAAAACTAGAATCAAATATATTTAATTTGATAGGTTGTGAATCACATAAAACTGTATATAATTGTATATATGCTCTTCCAAAGTAGGGTCTTGTGCGCATTCTCTTGGAATTTTAGTCTATTATAAAATTTTCCAACTTTGCTTGGACTTAGAACTTTCCTTAGACCCGTATATCTTATAATATAAATATGCCCCGTACACTTATTATCATATCCAATTGGTATCCATCATATTAATCGACCTCGTCCGCACATAAAATAATATAATTATAACACGTTAACTTTCTAATTTCGCCAAAGTTCGCTGAATTGTTCTAAGATATTGACATCATCAAATCTCCATTTCGAGGCCGTTTCCTCAAAAGTCAACTCTATTGTCAACTCTTTCTATTTAAGCTTCAAAATGAGATTTTTTCTTATAAATTAAATTCAGAATCTTCCAAAAACTAAACTCGACCACACATGAGAGTCATAATACATATTACGAAGCTGCACGAGACCTTATGTCGCTGAACGGGGCGTAAATTCTTAAAACGACAAGTCGGGTCATTACAGAGACCAAGGCCATTATCTATATGTGTGGGTGTTGCTTGAGAGTTTGACATGCTTATCTTGGATTGAAAGATACTCACAAGAACAAGTATAAAATAGTGTGTGTTACAAAAATTAGTACCAGGAAATCACTATTATCCTCAGCCCCACAGTGGGCGCCAAACTGTTTTCCCTAAAAACATATAACAATTGAATTTATATATAGTCGTGATTTCTCTTGGCACAAATTGAGAGAATATGCAAATTGATATTGAAATTGTTTGTAAGGAAAAATAAAAGCAAAGCTAATGAGATGTGCAGCTTTAGCCCTCGAGCTAAATTACCCTCTAACCAAGTGAATAAGCAAATGATATATGAGCAGAGTAATAGAGTAACAGAGTTTTGAGAAATTAAAGAAAAGAGTTGTATATTGCTTTATATTACGTCAATATGATTCCTTCACACATATTAGACCCCCTTTATATAGTACGGGAGTCCTATTTATGGTACAATGCTAAATACATTAACACATCCCATGATTGGCTAATTAACCGGCCTCATCTTGACATGTGCCGAGATTTTCGCCGTGATCCTTGCTCGATTACGAATATTTTTACTTATGTTACTCGACTATATAAACTTTCATCGGTCTCCCTCGATCTTAGTTCTCTTTGGTATCGATCTTGGTTGATCTCGTCCTTGATCAGTCTCTAAATTATGGGATCAGCAATCTCAATTCGAGCTGAGGCTCGATATAAGACGACGTCGAATCGTGGCCTATCATGATCCAACTATGATTAGTCATAAGAAGGACATGACCGTTCTAACCGTATACAACTATCAGATGGGTGACCAATTCATAATCATTGGTACTCAACATGAAGTTCAGGAAGTAAGTTATTACATAGGTTATTTGTCAACACACCATCTACCCATTTGTATATAAAGTTTTACTCTTCCTAACAAGCATAATCCGAAATGTTTATAAGATATAACAATATCTTCGCCGCCATGTGCGCTCTGACTGGCTGATCGAACGTCTCTGTGGACGCTACTCTCGGGGTCGACGACTAAACTTGCATTAATAGAAACATGGGAATTGATGTCGATTGGACCTACGGTCGGGAATCCAACGAGGTCAACTGTAGGTACTTCATTCCCTGGGGCGGATATAATGTCATTTTTGCCATGGAGATCAAGGCCATTATCTATGTGTGTGGGTGATACTTGAGAGTTTCACAAGAACAAGTACAAAATAATGTGTGTTACGAAAGTCAGTACCAGTCAATCACTATTATCCTTAGCCCCACGGTGGGTGCCAAACTGTTTACCCTAAAAATGAATAACAATTGAATTTATATGTGGTTTTAAGGACATGTGATTTCACTTAGCACAAACTGAGAAAATATGCAATTTTATATTGAAATTGATTGTAAGGAAAATAAAAGCAAACCAAATGAGATGTACAGCTTTAGCCCTCGAGCTAAATTACCCTCGAACCAAATGAATAATCAAATGAGATATGAGCAGAGTAATAGAGTATTGAGAACTTAAAGAAAAGATTAATATATTTCTTTGTATTGTATGAATATGATGCCTTTACAAATGATTAGACCCCCTTTATATAGTAGGGGAGTCCTACTTATGATACAACTCCAACTACAGTAACAAATCCCATGATTGGCTAATTAATAGGTCTCATCTTGATAAATGCCTATATTTCCGTGTGATCCTTGCTCGATTACGGATATTTCGGCTTAATGTTACTTGAATAGGTAAACTCCATCAGTCTCGCTCGATCTATGTTCTTCTTGGTCTCGATCTTGGTTGATTTTGACCTTGATCGGTCTCTGAATAACGGGCTCGACAATATAACTACGCATTGAGGATCCATCTAACATGAGGCCGAAGCATGGCCCGTCATGATCCAACTTCAATTAGTCATAAGAAGGAGAGGCCCGTTCTGACCGTAGACAACTATTAGATCGGTGGCCAGTTCATAATCATTGGTAGTCAACATGAAGTTCAGGAAGTAGAATATTAAGTAGTTAATTTATCAAGACATCATCTACCCATCTGTATGTGTGGTTTTACTCTTCCTAACAAGCATAATCCGAAATGTTTATAAATTATAACAATATCTCCAATAATTAACAACTTAATAGTTTCAGAACAGATATATACATAGAGATACAGTGGTATTCACCTCATTATCAAGAGTAGCTCTTACTCACATTTTGTTATTAAGATTGAAAATTACATAAGGACTAAGGGGTGATTTGGTTTAAAAATAAGTAATGCATAATAATAATAAAAGGAATAGTAATAACCAGAGAAGTCAATTTCATGATTAATAATTCATGGATCAGTAATACATGAGTTGTAATGTAGAAGTCATTTTAAGAAGAATTAACTGAAATAGCCGCCAGAGAGGTATTAGGGGTCTCAAAGGGTTACTCTGGTGGTCACAAGGGAGACTGGTGGTGGAATGGAGAGGTGCAAAGGAAAGTGGAAACCAAGAAAGCAAAGTATTTGAAGCTAGTGGAAAGTGTAGACGAGGAGGAGAAGGGGGCAAATACAGAGCATTACAAGTTGGCTAAGAAAGACGCAAAGCTAGCAGTTACGACGGCCAAGACTGCAACTTTTAATCATTTGGATGAGGAATTTGAGGGCCGAGGCGGGAATAAAAGGTTGTTCAGGTTAGCCAAAGAATGAGAAAGGAAGGTGCATGAATTGGACCAAGTGAAGTGCATCAAGGACGAAGAAGGTATAGTTTTATTGGATGAGGAGCTTATCTATCGGAGATGGGAGACCTACTTCCATAGTCTGTTGAACGAGGAGGGGGACAGGAGCATTGTACTGGGTGATTTGGAACTCTTGCAGAGTCTTTGTGACTTTTGGTGTTGTAGGCAGATTAGAGTGGATGAATTTGAGGGGGCTATGCGTAAGATATCAAGGGAAAAGTGACCGGGCCGGATGAAATCCCGGTAGAGTTTTGGAAGAGTGCGGGCAATGCAGGCTTAGAGTGCCTCACTAGGTTAATTAATGTCATTTTTTGATGGAAGAAGCTGCCCAAATAGTGGAGATGGAGCACGATGGTTCCTGTATACAAGACAAGGGTGATATCAAAAATTGCAATAACTATCGGGGTATCAAGCTGCTTAGCCATATTATGAATGTCTGGGAGAGAGTGGTAGAGCCAAGGGTGAGGAGAAGCGTGTATATTTTCGATAACCAGTTTGGGTTGATGTCGGGCGTTTGACTACAAAAGCCATCCAACCTTTTAAGAGATTGATGGAGCAATATAGGGAGAGAAATAAAGACTTGCATATGGTGTTCATCGACTTAGAAAATGCGTACTATAAAGTTCCGAAGTCGATTCACACCAACTCTTCTATTTTTTATAGAAAAAATACGGATTCGGGTCATCATTAATCA
>MDKI01259655.1:0-24743 GCA_005239505.1 Nicotiana paniculata | reverse complement strand
CACTTTAAGTGGAAAAACTCCCGTACCCCCTTTGGGGCGTATAATAAAGGGAGGTGTGACAATTGCAGGTTCAAGAACGACAGGAGATGGATTTGGAGACCAAAATCTTCAAACTAAACTAACTCTCAGAAATCTAACCATTCAGGACCCAAGAAGGCTTGGGTACCTAAAAATAAGTAATCTTGTTTTGCAGGAACACCATGAGAAGAATCGAAAAGGAAAATGGTATCTCGGCAACGCGTGTTCCAGACATATAACGGGTGACAAACAATTATTCAAATCAGTCACCAAGTGTAACGACCCGGTCAATCGTTCTGAGAGTTTAGCCCCATTTTCCCTATTTATTCTTCATTATATTTGGTTCATCTTCATTATGTTGTGTTATATTGGTTGGCTCGGGTTCGGAACAATTTGGAGAGAAATGAGACACTTAGTCTCTTAACTTGGTTCAATAGTGGAAAAGTCAATCGGAAGTTGACTTAATAGTAAACAACCTCGGAATGTAGAATTTATGGTTCGGATAGCTTCGTTAGGTGATTTGGGACTTAGGAGTGTGTTCGGAATGTGGTTTTGATGTCCGGTGTAGAATTAGGCTTGAATTGGCGAAAGTTGGTTTTTGGCGATTTTCGGTCGGCAGTGGAAAATAGGCTATCGGAGTCCGAATGCAATTCCGAAAGTTGGAGCAGTTTTGTAATGTCATTTTGGATATGTTTGCAAATTTTCAGGTCAATCAGATGTGTTTTGGTTGGTTTCGGCAGCATTGGCGAAATTTAGAAATTTCAAAGTTCATAGGCTTGAATATGATGTGATTTTGGTGTTTTTGCATTGTTTTCAGTGTTTCGAAGGCTCGACTAAGTTTGAATGATGTTATGGGATATGTTTTTAGGTTTGGTTAAGGTCCTGGGGGCCTCGTGTGTATTTCGGATGCTCAAACGCGCATTTTTGGTCCTAAGGAGTCTGCTATTTTTCTAGTGTTTTAGCAGCAGATTTTCTTAATTGCGATCGCATGGTAATGGCTGCGATCGGGTAGAGTAAATATTGAGGCAAGCATTTTTGTTCTATGCAATCGCGTAATAAGTTTTGCGATCGCATATGTTGTGCAGACTTGAGCAGTGCGGTCGCTTGGATTCTTGTGTGATCGCGTAGAAGAAAAAGGGGGCGCGTAAGGTTGTTGCATTTGTTCTTTGCGACCGCGTGAAAGGGCACGCGATCGCATAGGTCAGGGAGTCAAAGCTTCGCGATCGCGTGGGTAATGGTGCGATCGCAATGAGTAAAATTTGGAGGCAGTAATTTTGTTCTTCGCGGTTGCATAGGTGGTCCCGCGATCGCAGTGAGTTAATATTTAGTGCTAGGCAGAATGTTTTAAAAGGCCATTTTTTTGAATTTAGTTTGTTTTTCCTCCATTGTTGAGCGGGTTTGGAGCTCTTTGAGAGGGATTGAAGAGGAAATAAAAGGGAATCACTTGGAGGTAAGATTTCCAACTTTATAACTCGATTCTATGTCATTTTCTAAGTAATTAAACGGGAAATTTGTTGGATTTAAACCCAAAATTTGGGGAGGTTAGGTGCACAAGAATTGGAAATTTCTTTTGATGATTTGAGTGGGAAATTGTGGTCCGATTTTGGTGTCCTTGGTATGTATAGAATCGTGGGAATATGAGGATCCTTGTGATGTAAATTTTATAGAATTCCGAGACGTGGACTCGGGGCTCGGGTTTGGCCAATTTCGAGAATTGTGCCTAAAATTGATAGTTTTCATTTGAGCCTTGTTCATTTAGCGTATATTGATGATGTTAATCTGGTTTTGGTTAGATTCAGAGCAATCGGGAGCCGATTCAAGGAGCAAGAGCATCACGGATTAGTATTTTGGCCTGGGTGGAGGTAAGTAATGGCTATAAATCTTGTCCTGAGGGTATGAAACCCCGGACTTCGTATTTTCCACTATTTTTTTTTGAATGGCGCACATGTAGGATGACGAGTATGTGGCGTACACTGATTTTTCGATTGGACTTGGTCCTCTCCAAGGCAACTATTGAGCTGCGTATTTTACTCTAAACCATATGTTAAATTGTGTTCTAGAACTATTGCTATATTTGGGTTGTAAGCCATGTTTGGGGCCTCGTGCCGACTTGTTTAGACCCTTTGGTGGCTTTTTACTGCTATTTCCTCACTGTTGATTTATGATTTACACTCAGTCATATTTTGTGTTTAACTGTTTTCGAAACTCAGCCCTATTTACACTATTTTGAGATATAAAATGATGTTTTTGGTCGAGTACCCCGTTTTACTGATACGCCCGGGGGGCTTTTGCGAGTTGCTGACTGAGTGAGGCCGAGGGCTTGATTGTGAGGATATGATATGCCACGAGGTGGTTTGATATTAGCGCTTGGGCTGAAGGAGCCCCTTCGGAGTCTGTACACACTCCCAGTGAGCGTAGGTACCTACTGAGAGTGAGTGCCGAGTGACGAGTGATTGGGAGGCATGAGTGACTGTGAGGTATGACCGATGGGCTGATTATGAGTGACTGTGAGGTACGCCCGAGGGGCTGATTATGAGTGACTATGAGGTATGCCCGAGGGCAGTTTCTAATACATGTTTTTGCCCCAAGGGCTACTTATGATTTTACCACTTTCACTCTGAACTTATGAAATATGTTTTGCCCGAGGGGATTTTTATTATTTTCATCATATTTACACTAAACTTCATGAAAGTTATGTTGAAACTATTGGCAAGCATATTTCCAAATGATTTTTACTGAAATCAGCTTTTAAGCGTGATGATTTAACGTCTACATTGTTGGAAAGAAAGGTTATGCTTATTGTGAAATGATGATTTGATTTTTATTTTTTTCTTACTGTTCAGAACTGATTTATTTTCATTACTACTGAGTTGGCGTACTCACATTACTCCATGCACCTTGTGTGCAGATCCAGGTTTTAGGGCAGAGTGAGTTGTGTATCTGTTCTAGAGGTTTTTCGGAGATTTGCGAGGTAGCTGCACGCGTCCCCAATCCTGCTCTCTCCTGCTTACTATTATAGAGTTTATTTTTTTGAGTTGTATATTTTATATAGATGCTCATGACCAGTAACTCAAGGATCTCAGGGGTTGTATTTAATATTCGGTATAGCTTTAACTGTTTTAAAAATATTTAAAAGAAACCTTTATGGGTTATTAGTTTAGTAAAGATGTAAATGGAAGCTTATTACGATTTGAGTGTAGTTTTGGTTGGCCTAGTTCCATGATAGGCGCCATCACGACTGGCTTAGATTTGGGGTCATGACAAGTTGGTATCAGAGCGCTAGGTTACATAGGACTCATCGGTCATGAGCAGGTTTAGTAGAGTCTTGCGGATTGGTACGGAGACGTATGTACTTATCTTTGAGAGGCTGCAGAACCCTTAGGAAAATCCCAAATTCTTGAATTCTTGTCGTGCGAATCCATTTATTTCAGCCAAGAGCGTAACTCTTGAATTCCTTCCATGTATTCGAACACGCACGAGAGCGCTTGGTATCAGCTGTGCATCTACGGCTTGTGACTTCCATGGATGAGATATTATTTTGGCATGTTGGTAATGGTCCAGTCTGGAGGACTTGAGGCCGGATTCATTCTGTGGCTTGAATTCTAAGATTTCGATTATGTGTGTCGTGCATTTGGGGACTTATATGTCCGTTTGTGTTCTTATTGATGAGAATTGGTGACTAGACGGCTACGTTGTGAGTGTGATTTGATGGTTAGCTATGTTCAGATTGTTTGATTGTGACAAAAGGGTTGGCTAGAAATGTGGCAAGAACTATTGAGTGTTTGATTTCTGCCTCGGTTTGGTTTGGCTTCGAGTTGTGAGTGTATTGGAATACCTCTCATGTTGTTTAGTTGTGGAGTGAAGCGGATCTTTCTGTTGGGTTATGAGTTCCTGGTGATGTCTTTTGGGTTGATCATTGCCCCAGTAGCGTTCATGTATTTGATTAACGATGTATTCCAGTCGTATTATCACTCCTTGTTATTGTATTCGTTGGTGGCGTCCTGACATATACGCGTAGCCAGGAGTAGCATACTTGGTATTTGAGGATGGCATTATAAGGATTTAGGGAGGAAAAGCTCTATAAAGTTCTTTGAGTGTGAATCTTGTCTCAGTTCAGTAGCATTCTTGGTACGCGTTGTGTCTAGTGAGGGTATCCATGTGGTCAGACGTGTGTGGGTAGAGCTTCCAGAAGCTCAAGATTTCTTTGACCAAGATCCAGTGTTAGTTCTGCCATCAGCTTCAAGTTCTTACCGCGTATAGTGATTCCTCGAGGGTAGGACGTTGTTTGTGTTTAGATGCAGAAGGGTGTAGTGGTTGCGTGATAGTTATGGTCTTCAGAAGTGTATAGAGAGATATCAGTTTGAGGCTAAGCGGGCAGGGGTATCTCCTGGGGTTTTCCTGGGGTGTGTGATCCTTATGTTATTATGTAGTAAGTTTTCTTCTACCAGTAAATGATATATGTTGTAATTTGAGTTTAGATCGCTTTTGGAAGTTGGCATGACTATTACAATGGTGAATGCGAGATTTGCAGATGACTTGAGTTGTTAGGCGGGTTGTGTTATTATGGGCGTTGTGAGTTATTGATTGTCTTGGTCGTTGCCTTTGAGCCAAGTGGGGGAGTCTATTAATGATAAGTTGATTACACGATTATGTGTTGTATTGGTTTCAGTTCGAGGTATATTGGTAAATCAGTTATGACCTGCAGATATGGGGTCTGGGAATGACTCGAGTAATGAAAATTTCTTTGATATAGGTCGTAATGTACTCTATTGGGTAATTGGGTTCTATTGAATGATTGAGTGGTAATTGTAAAAGGTGTAGTGTGTGTAGTGTATGAATTTGCTTGTGTCTTCAAGTGAGTGGATTACTTTCCTAGTATGTTAGTGTGCAAACGGGTCAGGTCGATTCTGTCTAATTGGTCAGTGTAATTGAGATTTACATTAGAGGGTGTCAGGACTTATGGAATTTCTACATTATCATGGATTCTACATATCAATATCAGGAAAGTGAAGGTAAAGGCTTTAGATTCGCAGGAAGTCTCTTCAGGGTAAGTATTTTGAATGTGATACTCTTGGGGATATTTGAGAGAGTATTCAGCGGCTTACGATCCTTAGGCGGTATGGTGTTATGCTTGGGTCTCGTGAGGTGAGTCTGTGCTGATAATTGTGGTATTACGGCAAGGAGAAGTATCAATTTAAAGGTAAGTCAGAAGAAACTTTGGTAAATAGGACAACTTGGTAGTAGGTCGGATCGGCATGGTAAGGGATACGATTAGTTCTTTGGGTGTTCCTGAGGTAATGAGTTTTTACAGGTGTTTCTTTGCAATGCTCTTGAATTTTTTGTTGGCCTACGTAGCTTGGTTGAGTTATATGGATTCAGTCCTGATGGTTTGGTATTGCACAAATGGGATTTCGAATAGTTCCTGATGGTTTCCACCACGGTTAAAGATGCATATTTTCTTCTAGCGTGAGGTGCAGGTGAGGTATAGTGATTTTGCTTCTAAATGTGATCAAATGGAAGTTCTTGGCTAGTTGGGTACGTAGTTGCTTGTGGCTCGGAAGAGATCATGAAGTTCCCATAATTTCCCTAGGATGGCATGGAGTATACGGTATGTTAGGTAGAGTTGAGATTTGCAAATGTGAGGTCACGGTTCAGTTCTGGAAGGAAGGTCAAAATAAATTTCTTAGACAGCATCGGCAGTTCCAGATGACTAGGTAGATGATAGCCTTGTTGGGTGGCTTGATGAGGGTATACATTTCAGAAAGGTCATGTGTGGAGTTAAGGGTACTTTATTCGTACGTTGACGCTCTCTTGTTAGATCGACTGTTGATATTCAAGGTTGCTTTGGTGACACGGAAGAATTATAGGGGTATCCCTTGTGGAATGATTGAGTATTTGGAATGTGATATGTATTCGAGCGGTGGATTTGAGATCAGATATAGTAATTTGTGCGCTACATGGACTTCGATACTGAGAGTTCTCATAAACAGTTTATTTTGTGATAGCAAACTGTGAAGATGCGAGCAAGCTAGTCAGATTTTAGTATGTACCACGGTTCATCCATTGTGAACTTTTTGGTGAGTTATCTATCTGTTGTGAGTGAACATAGTTGATTTAGGGTTATTAGTAGGCTAGTATGGGTGTGTGTTTTGCACCGGGTCGGAATTGTTGGCTCCAAATTTCTATTGTTGAGGAATGTACATTCGATTGTGATTGAGTTTATTCATGTTCTGGATTAATCTATGATTTACCCTTCGGTGTTGCGAGGAGTTGTGATTATTGATTATATGTACATATGGTGCTGTTCTAGTTGGTCTTTATATCTAGATTTGAGTAAGGCAAGTAATTGGATATTGCGAGGTTGAGACGTATTGGTTATGTTCTTTCTGATTCGTGTGGCATGGTATCGTCTGATTTCCCCTGGTTATGGCAATGCACTTTGAATACTTAATGTCGAATTTTGAATGGTTATTGATTTTTGGCAAGGTGGCTTGAAATATTTCATGTGGATCACCATTTGGATGAAATCACGCAGTGTATCGGAGTTATGTAGGGGTATGACATTGGTATTGGATTTGTGTGTTTTGATTTTTTCACGATGTGCTCCAGGATTTTAGCAAGATGTTGTGATGGTAAATGTTAATGGCAGGATGGTCCTCTCATGTGAATCTTTTATATAATTTTATTACATTGGGATGTTGCTATTGAGTGCACGAGTTGCACCGGTTATGGCTTCGAATTGTATCGATGTGACATGTAAGCAGAGTGGTCGTGTTGGATGAGAAGAGGTCATTGGAACTAGAATAAATATTGTCATAATTGTCTACAGCGTAGTTGGAAGGATAAATATCGGGAGTCGGCTTAGAAATCTGCTATAATTCCTGTTTGGGAAGGGGGAGCTTCATATCTGACTGATCGGACGAATGCTTGTTAGTTTCTATGTGTTTCTTTCATCATCGGCGGTATATGAAGGTGTTAGAGCGAGGCATTTCTTGATAAGAGGTTATGTACTGGCATTGGGTTGTCTGAGCAGCTATTGTGATTAGGAGTTATCGCTATGGGTGTTTGCGTCACGCAGTGTATTATGTGATTTCATCTGGGGTGCGAATAGGGCTTGATCCAGCATGTTCAGACTTGTTCAGTTTATAGTTATGGAATTTTGATCTTGTATATTATTTCAGAAGTGGGAATTTTGTTCTAAGGTTTATGGGTCAGGATTGGATTTCGAAATTTCAACTATGTTGTGCTATTGGAGATATATGGGATAGGGTGACGTGGGATCACCCCCGGGTATGTGCATGGTAGTCTATGTGGCAGTCTGATGGTGTTGGAGAACAACTCTTGGCACGTTTGAGGACGAATGTATGATTAAGTGGGGGAGGATGTAACGACTCGGTCGGTCGTTCTAAGAGTTTAGCCCTGTTTTCCCCATTTTTTCTTCATTATATGAAGTTCAGCTTCATTATGTTGTGTTAGATTGGTTGGCTCGGGTTCGGAGCAATTTTTGGAGAGAAATGAGACACTTAGTCTCTTAACTTGGTTCAATAGTGGAAAAATCAACCGGAAGTTGACTTATTGGTAAACGACCTCGGAATGTAGAATTTATGGTTCGGATAGCTTCGTTAGGTGATTTGGGACTTGGGAGTGTGTTCGTTATGTGGTTTTGATGTCCGGTGTAGAATTAGGCTTGAATTGGCAAAAGTTGGTTTTTGGCGATTTCCGGTCGGCAGTGGAAAATTGGCTATCGGGGACGGAATGGAATTCCGGAAGTTGGAGCAGGTTCGTAATGTCATTTTGGATATGTGTGCAAATTTCAGGTCAATCGGATGTGTTTTGGTTGGTTTCAGGATCATTGGCGAAATTTAGAAATTTCAAAGTTCATATGCTTGAATTTGATGTGATTTTGGTATTTTTGCGTTATTTTCAGTGTTTCGAAGGCTCGACTAAGTTTGAATGATGTTATGGGATATGTTGGTAGGTTTGGTTGAGGTCCCGGGGGCCTCAGGTGTATTTCGGATGCTCAAACGGGCATTTTTGGTCCTAAGGAGTCTGCTGTTTTTCTAGTGTTTTAGCAACAGATTTTTCTTAATTGCGATCGTGTGGTAATGGCTGCGATCGCATAGAGTAAAGATTGAGGCAAGCAATTTTGTTCTACGCGATCGCGTAATAAGGTTTTTGAACGCATAGGTTGGGCAGACTTGAGAAGTGCGGTCGCGTGGATTCTTGTGCGATTGCGTAGAAGAAAAAGGGGGCGCGTGAGGTTGTTGCAATTGTTCTTCGCGACCGCGTGAATAGGTACGCGATCGCATAGGTCAGGGAGTCGAAGCTTCGCGATCGCGTGGGTAATGGTGCGATCGCAATGAGTAAAATTTGGAGGCAGTAAGTTTGTTCTTCGCGGTTGGATAGGTGGTCCCGCGATCGCAGTGAGTTAATATTTAGTGTTGGGCAGAATGTTTTAAAAGGCCATTTTTGTGAATTTAGTCTGTTTTTCCTCCATTGTTGAGCGGGTTTGGAGCTCTTTGATAGGGATTGAAGAGGAAATAAAAGGGAATCACTTGGAGGTAAGATTTTCAACTTTATAACTCGATTCTATGTCGTTTTCTAAGTAATTAAACGGGAAATTTGTTGGATTTAAACCCAAAATTTGGGGAGGTTAGGTGCATGAGAATTGGAAATTTCTTTTGATGATTTGAGTGCGCAATTGTGGTCCGATTTTGGTGTCCTTGGTATGTATAGAATCGTGGGAGGATGTAAATTCTTGTGATGTAAATTTTATAAAATTCCGAGATGTGGGATCGGGGCTCGGGTTTGGCCAATTTCGAGAATTGTCCCTAAAATTGATATTTTTCGCTTGAGGCTTGTTCATTTAGCGTATATTGATGATTTTAATCTGGTTTTGATAAGATTCGGAGCAATTGGGAGCCGATTCGAGGGGCAAGAGCATCGCGGATTAGTATTTTGGCCCGAGTGGAGGTAAGTAATGGCTATAAATCTTGTCTTGAGCGTATGAAACCCTGGACTTCGTATTTCCCACTATTTTTTTTTGAATGGCGCACATGTAGGATGACGAGTATGTGGCGTACACTGATTTTTCGATTGGACTTGGTCCTCTCCAAGGCAACTATTGAGCTACGTATTTTACTCTAAACCATATGTTAAATTGTGTTCTAGGACTATTGCTATATTTGGGTTGTAAGCCATGTTTGGGGCCTCGTGCCGACTTGTTTAGACCCCTTGGTGGCTTTTTACTGCTATTTCCTCACTGTTGATTTATGATTTACACTCAGTCATATTGTGTCTAACTGTTTATCAAACTCAGCCCTATTTACACTATTTTGAGATATAAAATGATGTTTTGGGTCGAGTACCCCATTTTACTGATACGCCCGAGGGGCTTTTAAGAGTTGCTGAATGAGTGAGGCCGAGGGCCTGATTGTGAGGATATGATATGCCACGAGGTGGTTTGATATTAGCGCTTGGGTTGAAGGATCCCCTTCGAAGTCTGTACACACCCCCAGTTAGCGCAGGTACCTACTGAGTGCGAGTGCCGAGTGACGAGTGATTGGGAGGCATGAGTGACTGTGAGGTATGTCCGATGGGCTGATTATGAGTGATTGTGAGGTATGCCCGAGGGGCTGATTATGAGTTAGCGCAGGTACCTACATGTTTTTGCCCCAGAGGCTATTTATGATTTTACCACTCACTCTGAACTTATGAAATATGTTTTGCCCGAGGGGATTTTCATTATTTTCATCATTTTTACACTAAACTTCTTGAAAGTTATGTTGAAACTATTGGCAAGCATATTTCCAAATGATTTTTACTGAAATCGGCTTTTAAGCGTGATGATTTAACGTATACATTGTTGGAAAGAAAGGTTTTGCTTATTGTGAAATGATGATTTGATTTTTATTTGTTTCTTACTGTTCAGAACTAATTTATTTTCATTACTACTGAGTTGGAGTACTCACATTACTCCATGCACCTTTTGTGCAGATCCAGGTTTTAGGGCAGAGTGAGCTGTGTATCTGTTCCAGAGGTTTTTCGGAGATTTGCGAGGTAGCTGCACACGTCTGCAATCCTGCTCTCTCCTGCTTACTATTATAGAGTTTATTTTTTTGAGTTGTATATTTTATGTAGATGCTCATGACCAGTGACTCCGGGATCTCGGGGGTTGTATTTAATATTCAGTATAGCTTTAACTGTTTTAAAAATGTTTAAAAGAAACCTTTATGGGTTATCAGTTTAATAAAGATGTAAATGGAAGCTTATTATGATTTGAGTGTAGTTTTGGCTGGCCTAGTTTCCACGATAGGCGCTATCACGACTGGCTTAGCTTTGGGGTCGTGACAACAAGCTAGATGGAGGAACAGTTACATTTGGTGACAAATCCAAAGGAAATATTATTGGTGTTGGAAAGGTTCATTTAAGTTCTACATGTGACGTGGATGAAGTTTACCTAGTCGATGAACTCGGCTACAATCTTCTCAGCATCAGTCAACTATGTGACAATGATTATGAGGTTTGTTTTAAGAAACATGGATGGTTCATAGAAGACGAATCAGGTAACATCATTCTCTCTGGTAATAAGGACGGAAATGTCTACACTATCAAAAACTTGGAAAACGTTGGGGATCAACTTTGTCTTACTTTTATAATTGAAGATCCTTGGGTTTGGAACAGAAAGCTTGGTCATGCAAGCATGCACACCATTCAAAACTTTCAAAACATGACCTTGTTGTTGGTCTTCCAAAACTGGATTTTTCAAGAGATCATATATGTGATGCTTGTCGATTAGGAAAACAAACTCGATCCTCTTTTAAAGTCAAAAATATTGTTTCTACCTCTAAACCTCTTCAACTGCTGCATATGGATTTATTGGTCCCACTATAACTGTTAGTATAGGAGGTAAAAAAATATGCTTTTGTTATTGTAGATGATTTCTCTATATTTACATGGGTTATATTTCTTAGTCATAAAGATGATGCCTTAAAGAATTTTGAAGTTTTCTGTAAGAAGGTTCAACGTGAGAATGGATGCTACATATCTACCATCAGGAGTGACCATGGAGGAGAATTTGAAAGCAGAGCTTTTGAAAACTTTTGCAATGATCAGGGAATCTCCCATAATTTCTCATCACCAATATCTCCTCAACAGAATGGTGTAGTAGAGCGTAAAAACAGAACCCTGCAGGATATGGCAAGAACCATGATTATGGAAAATTTGTTACCTCATCATTTCTGGGCAGAAGTTGTGAGTACGGCATGTCATATCATTAGCAGATGTTTCATTCGTCCAATTCTCAGAAAGACTCCCTATAAACTGTGGAATGGTAAGAAACCTAACATCAGCTACTTCCACCCTTTCGGTTGCAAATGCTTTGTTCATAACAATGGAAAGGATAATTTGGGTAAGTTTTATCCAAAGAGTGATGAAGGTATATTTCTTGGTTATTCTCCCTCAAGTAGAGATTATAGAGTTTATAATAAGAGAGCCTTATGCATTGAGGAATCTATTCATGTTTTTTTTATTGATACTAACCCTCGCCCAAGGAATAAACATGTTCCACAAGATGAGGAAATCTCTTGTGCTCCAAAATCTATTTTTGTAGGTAAGGATCATCAAAATGAGTCAGCTAATCTACAAGCTCAACCAGCTGAAGCTACTTTATAAGACCTTGACTTATCTCAATCAGATCAATCGACTATCAACAAAAAGATCTCTACAACAAATACTCCAAATGAATGGACGAACCAGGATATCCTTACAAATTCATTATAGGAGATCCACATGAAGGAATAACTACAAGGAGATCTCAAAAGAACAAATCTCATGTAGCTCTCATTTCCCAATTTGAGCCTAAGAAAGTTGATGAAGATCTAAAGGATTCTCATTGGATCAATGCTATGAAAGAAGAATTAGATCAGTTTAAGAAAAACAAAGTCTGGCAATTAGTTCCAAAGCCTCAAAGCTCTTCTGTTGTTGGAACTAAGTGGGGTTTCAGAAATAAATAGATGAATCAGGCCAAGTTGTTCGGAATAAATCAAGACTGGTAGCTCAAGGTTACTCTCAATAGGAAGGAATCGACTATGATGAGACTTTTGCACCTGTGTCAAGACTTGAATCCATCTGAATCCTTCTTGCTTTTTCCGCTCACAAAGGATTCAAACTATTTCATATGGATGTCAAAAGTGTGTTTCTAAATGGTTACATATCTGAAGAAGTATACGTGAAGCAACCTCCTAGATTTGCAAATGTCATTTTTCCAAACCATGTATACAAGGTGACTAAAGCCCTGTATGGTCTCAAACAAACACCACGAGCATGGTATGAAAGGTTAAGTTCTTTTCTTCTAAATCAAGGTTTCAAACGAGGTAATATAGATACAACTTTCTTCATTAAGCAATCAAATTCTGGTAATCTCATTACTCAAATTTATGTTGATGGCATTATCTTTGGTAGCCCTAACAATGTTCCTTGTGAAGAATTTGCTCTTTCCATGAAAGGTGAATTTGAAATGAGCATGATGGGGGAACTAACCTTCTTCCTTGTACTTTAAATCAAGCAGTCTTCTAAAGGAATTTTCATCAGCC
Source organism: Nicotiana paniculata (assembly GCA_005239505.1). NCBI lineage: Eukaryota > Viridiplantae > Streptophyta > Magnoliopsida > Solanales > Solanaceae > Nicotiana > Nicotiana paniculata. The sequence continues at coordinate 12,132 of MDKI01259655.1, read as the reverse complement.
AAACCAAGTATACCGAGGAGCTTATAAAAAAGTTTGGAATGGAAAATGTTAAGGCTATTGGCACTCCAATGAGTCCAACTACCATGCTAGATGAATACAGCAATGGAAAAATGGTTGATGAAATCATGAACAGAGGAATGATTGGTTCCCTACTTTATTTAACTTCTAGTCGACCAGATATTATGTTTAGTGTTTGTAAATGTGCCAGATTTCAATCAGCTCCTAAGGAATATCATTTGACTGATGTTAAACGCATAATTAGATATTTAATTGGTACTTCTAAATTAGGACTATGGCATGATCATGCTAACAATTTCTCCTTGAGAGGATTTTCAGATGCTAATTTTGCAGGAGACAAGACTGATAGGAAAAGTACCAGTGGGACATGTCAAATGTTGGGAAATGCTTTAGTATCTTGGTATAGCAAGAAACAAAATTGTGTTGCTCTATCAACGCTTGAGGCAGAATACCTAGTTGTTGGAGATGTTGTACACAAGTTTTATGGATTATGCATCAACTCCTTGATTATGATTTATCTCTTACTGTCACTCCTATTTTTTGCGACAACACTAGTGCTATCTGTTTATCTAAAAAATTTGTGCATCATTCTAGAGCAAAGCATATAGAAATTAAACATCATTTTATTCGTGATCATGTTGCAAAAGGTGATATTACATTAGAATTTATTAGTACTGATTCTCAACTTGCTGATATTTTTACTAAACCTCTTTTGGAAGAGAGATTTTGCATCCTTCGAAAAAAGATTGGCATTGTGACAAATTTGTGAATCGAATATTTTTCTAAGTGGTTAATTTATTTTACACGCTTTCGGTATATTTTATTCCCATAATTATTTGTGTACTAATTACTTTTACTATGGAGGTGTAATTATTACTTGTACCGCTAAGTTCGTCAGTGATGTTGAAAACTCCTATGAATCCTTATGCACCAAAGTGATCAACACTCTCAAATACTTTCTGGGACGAAATTAATTATCTCTAGTTGTGTTGTTGTGACAAACAATCTTTTGTTCCTTTTTTGCTATTTTTTTGTGATGGTGGCCTTTAGACATTTTTTTGGTCTGTACTAACTTACGCCTCTGTTGAAGGCTCTACTGCTCTAACCCCTTTTAGTATGCACATTATATTCTATATTGTTCTGTTATTATTTTTGTTCTTTCCTTTTTGATTGATGTCAAAGGTGGAGAAAATATGAGTAAACACTCAGGGGGAGATATATGGACAGCATTCATAATGGAACAACAACTCAGGGGGAGCAATTCTTAAAAAGGGAAGTTTCTTGAAATTACTCTGTTTACTCCTGTTTGATTGTCATCATCAAAAAGGGGGAGATTGATAAGTTCATGGTTAAGTTTCAATGATGACAATAACTCGTTGTGCTATATGTGCAGGACAAACAAAAAGGAAAGATGACAATATGCTCAGCAAGATTAGAATCTGCAAATAAGGAAAGCCTGAATATGCTGTTACTATAATCAAGGGAAGTAAGATTGATGATGGATCATAAATGGCAAGTAAGGAAAGAAGGAAGATGGCGCTACTAAAATTAAGGGAAGCAAGATTGAATTATCATCAATCACGACATCTTAGTCTGAAATGTCAAGTATTAGTGTCACAACCCTGTGGCGTGTGGTGGAGTACACGCGCCTCAATATTTTTTTACCACTAAAATTATTATTTTTTCATTTCTTTTCAATCTTCTCCTTTCTTTCTCTCACCTCCATTATCAACAACCCTAAAAGTCACTATTATCATATCTGCTTCACAAGACATCATATCTTTACCATCTCCAAAAGAAAATTTTGACTTCCACCATTTTTATTTTCACCAATCCCATAACCATAGAACGTTATTATATTAATACAAACATAATTTCAACTAATGCCGATCAATTGGAGTATAACATAAAAGAAACATGGATCTATTACTCCTCGAGAACTTCTCAGAGAATAGTACAAAAATAAAATAAAAATTAGAATCATTGTCACCGCCGGAGACAAAATCGTCGCCAATGGTTTTGATACTTTCAAGTTCTAGAGTTGTCAAACCATCATTATCTTCATATTTTAATTTAATAGTTGATAGTTTTTACTGGGTCTTTATTGTAACCGCAAAAAGAGGGATGTACGAGTAAAAATAAAAGTGGAGGAAGACGAAAATGGTGAGCTGGATTCCATATTTTTGTCCCAATCATATATGGAAAACTTTAATAAGGAAATAGTAGTAAACAAAATTCCTCTTAATTCCAACTCTATCTTTCCTTATATTATAAGCTAATTTTAAGTATTTGGTGTTTCTGACTTTTTTCCCATCCAAATAAGTTATTCATGGCTCCAGAGGTATACGTTGAATTTCTTGTAAGCGATGTCAATAATTAAAGAAGTAAACGAATAAAAAAAGTTAAAGATATATAATGCAACTCATATTAATATATAAAATAATGTTCAAGTTAGAATTAATTCTTTCTCGTTGAATTTACTGCAAACTGACTTGTTGACTATCCCTTGCTGGAATAATATAATCTTGACTCGTTTCTTTCAGTATTTCATATACGGGTCTCCAAATCGAACCGGAAAATCGTACTAAACCGGAAAATCATACTAAACCGGAAAGTTAAACTAAATTGATTAAAAGTTCCGATTAGGTTTGATTTGGTTTGGTATTGAGAAAAAAATATCGAACCAAATTAAATCGACATATAAACATATAATTTTAAGACTTTATATAGAATTCTCTTTCAAAAATATCTAGAAATATTCGGGATCCTCTCATGGATGTATGTTAAATAAGGGGTTGTATCATTATTATTTTTATCAAGTGTTACTAAAATGCGTCAATCGCTTTTTTTTTCCATATCCATATGTAATGATTGATTAAATTCTTATATGTTTTTCGAATTTGAAATGGTATTCTGATAATTTAAAATTAAATAGCACATATCATTATTTAATTAGGTATCATATTGATATTTATGTTTAACTATTAAACTTGATTAACGTTGAAAACATAAAAAAAGTTATTATTAGACGACTAAGAAAATAATTATCATATATTACTAAAAAAATTCTCCCATAAAAATATTTTAATAGATCATATGTTTGTCAACTTTTTTAATTTTTACTAAATATATATATTCAGTTATCAAAAATTTATCTATAACTTTAACAAAATAATATTGAAATGGTATTCATGTAAATAAAAAAATCCGAAAATCCGACAAAATCAAATAAATCCAAAACGATATAATTGATTTGATTTAGATTTAATAAAGTGAACCAACCAGGTCCGTGTGCGCACCCCTTTTCATGTATTATCTTCTTGACAAAAGGAAGTTTTTGCTAATTAGGCCTAACCACTTAAATGCATAATAGTAAAAGGAGTGAAAGTGATGTAAAATCGTTATGCGCTTGTTAAATTTTTTTTTGAATGTTGAGGAAAACTTTAATATAATAAGGAAATAGTAAAGAAAATTCCACTAATCGCTCTATTCTTACTGTATAGGAGTAATATATGCAGCTAATACCGTGTTTTGTGACAAATAAAAAAGTACTCATTTAGAAAATAAAACAAATCTGATCAAATGAATTACAGATTTTGAGTAATAAAACCCCAGTACTGCGACTTCTATGCTGGTTCCATGATGGCATCTCATACAGAAGATTGTTGTCCAATAAATCAGAACTTAAAAGTTTTCCTGATTAGATCTGATTTACCATATTATGAGTAATTTGAAACACTACAAACTAGAGTATTTTTTGTAAACTAGGGAACTCACAGCCGCTATCTTTCGAATGTGCTCCGAGTAAACCCCGTTCTAGTGCAATAGCTCACAAACCACACTGAAAAGGGTAAGGTAAGCCTTTTGTGACGAACTCGACCGAGAAAGCATGCAAGGGGCTTCGAACCTGCGACCTCCCACCTGCTCAACCATGAGATCAAACTCGGCTCAAGGGGCAAAAGTAAAGGGTTATTTAAGTAAAGCATGGAGTTATTGCTTTTAATAAAGCTAGACTTTAAGGATCAACTTCATCAATGGCACCATCAGAAATAGAAACAAAAGAGTGAGAAGGAACGATTACTCCCTTCTAAGTGCAAATAGGTTTTGACGTACTTTCTAAGTTACAAAGGAACTTGCTGAGAGCAGGTCTTACAACACAATTTTTAAGCAATACACTCTTCTCCTAGCAAATCTCCATCTGGAAATAAAACTAAGTACGCCGCTTCCTATCATCATCTTCCTCTTCATCAGAATCACCACTCTCACGGAAACGTGGATTCTTCTCCTGCAGCAAACGAAAATGTCACATTGCACAACAAATATCACCAAAACCGAAGAGGGACAAACAATAGAGATAAATGATTTGAAGCTCAACCTCTTATTCGTTGAATCACAAGCTAAATTCAGGGAACCTGCTTCTTTGATATCCATACAAACTTTGTTTCATTGTCCAATTTTACATTATTTCAATTTAGATGGTGACGAGCACAGACTACATATGAAAAGATGGAACAGGACATGCTGGTGAAAAAGACCAAAGCAAATAAAAGATGTAGCTTAGATATAAAAGAGAATACCGGTCTAGATTCATGATCAGAGGTTCTTCGAGATTCACGGTCATAACTCCTCTTTTGATAATCTGACCGATGGTGGTCATCTTCCCTGTGTCGCTTGCGATGATAGTCTGTTTTCCTCATAAGATAGAGTTGTTTGTTAAATCTACTATACTGAAACAGTAGACAGAAAAATACAATGTTGTAGAGCATTAGAACTGAATCAAAAGCTTGGAAAAGCATACCTCTACCCTGCCGATAAGAACCTCCATGACCATGATTTCCACCATGCCTACCATCTGCAGTTTTTATTGTATCAGTCATCGCCATAGACACAGTAAAAGGTCTATAGGTGTACCACATTTATTATCATATCATATTGCAAAACCTAAGTATAACCAAGTTTGAGCATGGCAGATAAATTGTGTTGATGTGAAGTTATTGAAAGTGCAAGAAAAACTCAGTTGAGCTTGAAGGTCCAGTGAATCAGCTATTTAAAGCTTAATTTAAAACCTAAAGGGGTTGTTTCAACCTCGTCCTTTCAATTTTCCTTGTTAGAGAAATCTCAAGTTTTTCCTTATTAAATCTGATTTTCAATAGATTAATAAAACACAGCATTAATTTGAAAAAAGAACAGTTCAAATATAGGGAAGAATACGGCTGGCTCAAAATTTAGAACTGGAACAAAACCATAATTGTTGCCATTCAACCAGTGCTCAAACTTACACAATTCTTCTAGTCGGACTAATTCTTCTATACATTATGCTTACAGCATTAGTTGATATCAAAACCACGATTCCTCTACAGCTTAGTCATAACCCATTAAATAAAAGGCACATATATTCAAATTAGTGAGGTATCATGCAACAAATAGACAGGTTCTGAAATCAACATTGACACAAGCAGATAATAACAACTCAGAAGAACTTCACCAGCAATCCAAACCAACTACTAATAAACACTAGCTTTACTTATAGGAATCAGTTGTACCCCCCAGCTAAAATCAAAAGCTTTCTACTGCATTAAAGCACACACGAGTCCTGGAGTTGTAAAATCTAAATCTACAGTTAAGAGGCGCTTCAAGTTGAACCTTCAATCAAAGGGCACTAACATTTCCTTTTTTTAGGGACAAAAAAAAGAAGATGAAAATAAATGCACCCTAATAAACACTAGCTTTACTTATAGGAGTCAGTTGTACCACCCAGCTAAAATCAAAAGCCTTCTACTGCATTAAAGCACACACAAGTCCTGGAGTAGTAAAATCTAAATCTACAGTTAAGAGGCGCTTCAAGTTGAACCTTCAATCAAAGGCACTAACATTTCTTTTTTTTAGGGACAAAAAAAAGAAGAAGATGAAAATAAATGCACCCTTCACATTTCACATTCCACATATTATCAAATTAATTTGAGAGAATGAAGCTCTTTGCTAAGACGCAAGAAAGAGTCAATATTATCAAAGAAACAATTGATGACGAAGTTAAGAGCCCTTAAACGTACAGGGAGGTGGCGGCATAACTGGTGGGTAAGCGCCCAATGATCCTGTGCCATAATCCACTAGCTGTCTTTGTGCTTCCAATTCTTTTTGGACCAATTTTCCATAACCACCTCGACGTATAACTAGTTAAGGTATTAAAAGACAGGCCAAAATTCTTAAATATAAATGAAGAAAGGAAAGAATGACTTTTTAAACCCTGTTGCTTGGACTATCATGCAAGAGTTTCAACCATTCGACAGATAAGGTGATGAAAACTCACTTAATTGATTAACCATAAAGTAAAGCATTTCTGTGCACATTCATGGGTTAGACCATAAGTCTTTCTTTGAACTAAACCATAATTCTTAAAACACATACATTAGAAAACTAAGTAAACAATATCAACCATCTTTCCCATCCTTGATTAACATATCTATGAGCCAATATTCACCTCCACAAAAGGATGGTCACTTGCTCTAAAAAGTGTACTGCTCTACCTCATAGAAGCTGATTCGTCATAAACAATTCATGACAAAAGAATAAGTGAAGATCTACTTCGAGGTATTTCCTTGTAACATAAACAACAAAGAAAAGCTTATTAAAACTTTGCAATCATTCCATTGGCATGAAGTTGATTATCCTACAACCACAGGGGAAGGATGTTGAGAATTGAAGCTTTTGAGACCACTAGGTTCATTCCCTCGAAGCAAAACACAATTAAAGAAAAATCAAGGTCACTAAGTCCTTGAAAGAGCTTGCTCAAAAATCTTATGATCACAAGAGGTTAAAAGCTTTTGTTTTATCCACTACCCTATTTACTAACTAGATCCAGAGGGTTGTGGTTCTTGTAGATGGTGACAGAACCTAAAAGGACAACTAGATGCTGACGCGCGCCAGCCTTTTGATGCCCCACAGCTACTTCTAGGGTAAGTGCTTACTGAAACAAATACTATAGAAATACTTCCTAAGAGGCACTTGAGTAACCTATGATGCAGCATCAACAAAGAATAACCAAAACTCAAGCATCATTGTGTATAGAGGAATAATTTACGCAATTACACATATTACCTTGTGAAGTACCACTTTAGTTACACTCGCCATATAGCCAAGTTACACACATATCTACATAATAATGTTTGTAACAAGTACGTATATACATAATATTAGAACGTGTAAGAAATTAAGCTATAACCTATTTCTTAATTGGCATAAATCTTTTAAAATGAAAGCATACCAAGTTTTAACAGATTCTTCTTTTTTTTAAATCAAAAGTATACCAAGTTTTAACAGATTTTTACACACTTGCCTGCTTATTTGCTGACAATCGTAGAAAGCATTTGCAGAAACTTCAGTACTTAAAAGTACTTAACTAGACATCCTTCTGCATAACATGAAGTATCTTTGACTAACTTTGTCCTAATAGTTCCATACCCCCTTTTTATTTGCAATGTTCATCAATTTTGCCCATGATAGGATCAAAAAAAAAAAAATCCTGAAATAGAAAAGAAACAGCTAATAGAATTGAAAGAAAATTGTTAACGCATGCTTATCAATTCAAGAGAAGGATATCTGGATCGTAGTCGGTACGATATTCGTCGCGCACCTGGGAAAAAGGATGTAAGTCAGATGAAATGCTGGCATGAATCTCAAGATAAAAGAATGAAACCGCTGAGGAGATTACCTGTCCACCACTCCTACCGCGGCCCCATTGTCTACCTTCTTGAAATCCCCAATCAAAATCCACACGAATAGGGCGATCATCAAGAATTGTCCCACTGATATATTTGACAGAATCTTCAGTGTCGTCCCTAGAGTAGAACCTGAAAAAAGTTTTATAGTTGTTACAAACGCAAATGATATTCCCATGCCTTCTTTTTTTGTTCTACGTCTTTTTTCCCTTGAACGGGAGATAAATGCAAAAGTATACATGTAACAAACTACAATGCACACCTGATACCAACTTGGCGTTTATAATAGAATTTACTTCAGCTGTCAAAAAAAAATATGAGCAAATAGGTGTTTGCATATAACTGCAAAAACAGTAACAGCACTAAAGAGACAAAAGCTCGTGATGCACTCCTTCCATTCCATTTCCATTGATCTACTATTTCAGTGTACACATTCCAAATTCAGGTCTTTCCTAATGGCAATTTTTAACCCGGCATAGATATATACTACTTATTCATCTGACATCGTTTCAACAATTTATCTCCTTTTTGCAGTTCAAAATATTATTTGAATCCTTGCCATCAAACCTAATATAGTCCTTCAAACATTTGTTAAAAAAACTTTGCCAGTGTCAACCCAAGTCAACTCAAATGGCAGAAAGGGACTACATCAATACGAATTCTACTGGCAAAAGAAACGCAGACCTAAAAGTGGCGAAGTTTGACATACTGGGAACAGGGAAACAAGACAGAGAATGCAAGAAACAAATATTACTTCCCAAATACAAATCAGTGATTACCACCTAAGTTGCTCGGACTCGGGTGCGGGGTCCGATACGGGTGTGGATCTAGAGGTCAAATCCTTCATGATCAAAATTTTGAGATTCGGGGATACGGATCCGGGTTTGGGGGATTCGGCTAAAAATAGTTCAAATATTTAAAAATAGAGTTTAAAAATATGCCTAAATTATGAGACATTCTGGAAAAAACTTACAAGGTATTCCGAGAAGAAGAAAATATTGAACAAGAGGTGAATCCGAGAAGGAGATAAAACGAAAAGGACTAAGATACAAATTTCTATATACAAGGTATTCCGCTTTCTTCATAACACCCTAGCTTTTATTTTGTTTTCTTGTACTTGTCCCGAATTTCCCGGTCAATTTTGGTCAAAGTACCCAAAATCGGTTGACCAAATTCGGTACGGATCCCACACCCACACCCATGTTGTGTCGACACGGGTACGGCACCGAAAGTGAAGAGTCGGAGCAACTTAGCCACCCACTACTACCATACAGGAATCCCAAAGAAATACAACCTAAACAAACACCACAATGGCACAACCTATAAAAAGTATTCGTGAAACGTCGGTAAAAATATTGGGGAAGTCATCAAAGAACCATATAGAAGCTTTTGGACAAATGGTGTGGCAGGAAGTTGCAAATACATAAATAGTACATAGGGCTTTTAAAGCAAGAAGTGAGATCTATTTCTTACGTTGAGAAATGTTCATTGGTCGATTCATTATTGTATGGAATCTATTTTATCTTTCTCAACTTTCAGGCTAGAGACTCTCTTTCCCCATTAATGAACTTGTCTTCCATCATTAAGAAGATAACCAATGAGCGACAACTGAGTGGAACAAGAGATAACATCAAAGACTGCACAGCCAAACTACTCCAATTTTTTGATACGACCTGTTAGACTAGGACAAAGATAAACCAACCCCTGATTTGAAAAAAGGGAGAAAAAGGATTAAGACAAAAATAGGAGGGAAATTTTCTTTTTCTTTTCTACCAAGTAGGAGGGAGATTTCCTTTTCAGTTAAAGTAGAGGAAACATGGAGAACTGAGACCCCATTTAACTAAATCTTTTGTAATATCAACAAGGTCCTTCAAGATAACGAACAAAATAACTACATATCAGGCGATTAGTGCCGAATAACAGCCGCACCTTTCATTTTCTCCAAATAGATGCAGAAGTAATACTAGTAAATTCTCCCCTTCCTCTCCTCTCATTATTCTTTTCTCCTGCATATCCCTTCCTTTTCTACGAGGACTCTTTAAAACCAAAAAATCCATAACAAAGTTTAACATTGATCGTTATGTGAGAATTCGATAGATAATTGCATTAGGGTTGAATCCATGAAAGAAGTGGAAATGCTTTCAAATTTTGGAAGTCCCTGCTTTTTCCTACCTAGACTTCGGGGACATTTGACAGAATCAGATCAAATGATTGTGGTATAAGACTCTCTAATAATTTTTACAATACTTCTTAAGTTAATAAGTTCCTTGTACTAATAGTCGGAACTGTAAAATGTGTCATCTAATTCTTAAGACAAAGTGAATAAGAGTTGATTGATACTTGTAGGAGTAGAGACAGAGAACATGATTCTTATATTTACCAAGCGGCATGAACAAATGCCAAATACATAATATCAATATCCTTACTGAACAAGTAGACAAAAACAGAACCAGAGGGAAATTATTAAAGCTGCAGCAGGCATACCGTAATTGGAGAAAAAATTATACAGTCGAAAGTTAGCAACACAAAAGGAAAGCAATTGGAGATTGAAAGCAAGGTTCAGGCCATACATTACAAAGCAGAACCCACAAGGAGTTTTGGAATTCTTATCCAATCCCATCACTATCTTTTTAATCTCTCCCGCACGAGAGAACAGCTCATACACTTGTTCCTCTGTTGTGTAGAAGGACATGTTCCCCACATAAACAGTTGTTGACTTCAGCAAAGCATCTTCAAATTCTTCCTGTGATCCTGGAAACCTTCTATCCCTATATGCTGAAATCTTGGCTAAATCCTAAAAGAAAAGAAAAAAGATAAAATTTTAAAAGATAAAAGCAAATAAAACCTAGATTAAGAAAGGACATAGGACACCTTGGACACCACAATCTCTTTATGTTAAAAATTCATGAAATGTCATTGGATTGGCACGAAACTCAATTACTGCACTTCAGTGTTGTTAAAGACTAGCTTAAAGCGTGCTTAAGCCCTGAAACTCAGTGAAGTGCAGACATCAAGGTGTTAGGCGTGTGCACCTTCACCAATGGTCTCTGTCTTTAAGGGCAGAACATCATATATATATATAGCTTGATTATAGTTTTCCATTCTTTTGTCCAAATAATTATTATTTGTGTTTAAACTTACATGTTTTTGCAATATATTTCGGGTTTTTTTTTCACTCTTTAATTGCGCTTTGCGCTTAAACCTCCAACAGACTTTGGAGTTTTTGCGCTTTTCACTTTTGACTACTCTGCTGCCAGGGGCAGATTTAGGGGCGCGGAAGGGGCTTCATCCGAACCCCCTTCGCCGAAAAATTACATTATATATATAAGGCAAAATCTGTTTTTTACCTCTATATATTAAGTTTTGAACTCCCTTAACACAACTCAGAAGTGTAGTTTAGTGGCCAAGGGGGTTCAAAACCTTGATAAGGTCATAGGTTCAATTCCCACTAGTACAAAAAAAGATTTTGAACCCCCTTCATGGAGATCCTGCCTCCGCCACTGTCTGCTGCACTTAGCTACCGTTATACTAAAATAAAGAAAGGCATAGATGTATCTTGCTTCCTAAACTACAAACTTTCGAATTAAATCAACTTTCGAGTTAAATCAGGAAACCATGACTGACAGACTAAGATGTTAGCTCCTTATAACAACAAGGTTTATCACACGTTACTCGTCAAAGTATCCATGCAAAAGGTGTGTTTGATTCTCATTGCACCCTTCCCGAGCCGCCCTCTATTACAGAGAAAGTCTAAGAAGAAAAAAGGTGTTACCTCCTTTGGATGAGAAGCTATACAAGGATTAAGGCATTAGTAACTAGTGCAGATAGTTATAACATGTCTTTTAAATGCTCCTTCAGAGGTTATTCTTTTCACGGGTGAGAGCAGCCCACAGCCCCCTAAACCCTCCCCCAACCCCACCGACCAGAATTAGTACAATCCACGAAAACGCAGAGAAAGATACAACATAAAAACATTAAATCAATGGATAAATTGCTTATTGAACAAACATCCCATGTATACAGCACATGTGAAAAGCCAAAGAACACTAGGCGTTCATATTACCTTGAACAGAGAAGCCATTCTGTTTTGCTCCCGACTATATCTCCCACTTTGGATCTTTTGCGCCGCCTAAGAACTGCAAAATTCTACTTTCGGTTAATAACCAGCATTATGATTAGACTGATTCAAAGTTAAACATTAGCTCAAAAAAAAAAAATTACCAAATTATAAATGAAACTGGTAATAAGAATATACAGCAAAATGCGAGCAAATGAAAAAATTACCCAAATCATAAATTCATACTTCGCCGATAAAGGACCATTGGAATACCAAACAAAAAGGTAAAATTATGCACTGCCCATAAAACCTTGATAATTTTGTTTCATGAGAGGGGGGGGG
>ML345564.1:0-51118 GCA_005239505.1 Nicotiana paniculata | reverse complement strand
TTTCGACGTATTTGCATCCTTTTAGCTCCGTTTCCATCTCCACTTCACCTACACATGAAATAAACTCCATTAAGCACATAACAAGTGTATTTTTATCATTAATGCGCATAAAATCTAAGGTATATTACATGTTAAACTATGCAATTTAGTCTCGCATCATAGTCCATACCCTCCAGTCGGTCACCGTTATTGTAGGAATCAACTCTTTCTTGTCATTGGTGACCACCGTCATGCCCCCTTCTTTAGGACGCATTGAACCAGAGAAGTCCATGACAATCAGAGATGGGGTAGACAATCCCGACATCCAACCACTTGATAATCTCCTTCTTGAAAACTTCTTGCATAGACTCATTGAGTCTCTTTTGATGCTTAATAAATAGTTTTGCACCATCCTCCAACTTGATATTATGCATGCAAAAGGCGAGGCTTATACCCTGAATATCCGCCAAGGTCCACCCAATAGCCTTCTTCCTCTTTTGTAGCACCGCCAATGTGGAATTTACCTGCGTGTTAGTCAAACAAGAGTAAATAATAACCGGTAAAGTAGAACAAGGGCCAAGAAATTCATACCGAAGATGTGGAGGCAATGGATTCAACTCCAAGGTGCGTAGATATTCCATCGAAGGCTTTTTAAGAGGAGGAGTCCTATTTTCAAGATCCAAGGACGATTCTCGAGGTGCATAGTTGTATGATCCTATTCCTTGCAAGTAATTCACATATTCCATGAAGTCATCCATCTCGTCATCATCAAAGTTGAGCAAAAAAGCCTCCAACATATCACCAACATTGATTGTAGCACTTGTTTCATCAACAATAACATATGTCACCAAATCGACAAAAGAACACACCTCATTACTATTTGGTTGTCGTATGGATTTATAGACATGGAATACCACTTTTTCATCACTAACCGGAAAAGTGAGTTCTCCGGCTTTATAGCACTTCATAATCAACCTCGCAATCTAGAATGACAAAATTCGCTGGAAGATTGAATTTATCAACCCAGAAAAAAGACATCTTCAATCACACCCAACAGCCTTTTCATGGTACGGTCGGCCATATACAATCTCATGTAGGTGGGTATTGGTTTCCCAATACCCAAAGTCTTGAAAACCGAATAGGGAATTAGATTTATACTTGCTCCAAGATCACAAAGAGCTTTAGCAAACTCGACACTTCCAATTGTATAAGGAATCGTGAAAGCACCGGGATCCTCCAACTTAGGAGCCATTGTATGAACAGTTTCACTCACTTGATGAGTGACTTTGATGGTCTAAAAATTCGTCAACCATTTTTTTTTCACAAGATACTTCATAAACTTTGCATAACCGGGCATTTGTTCCAAAGCTTCGACCAATGGAACATTTATTGAAAGACTCTTAATAATTTGAATGGACTTGTTGAATTGATTCTCACCATTTTTCTTGGCAAGTCTTTGAGGGTATGAAGGTGGAGGCTTAGGCAATGGTGCCTTAGCCTTTAGCACTACCGGCTCCGGTACGTCAATAATGTGTTCCCTAGACGGGTTCACCTCCTCTTGAGTATCTGCCATACTATCATCAATATCAATCTGAACTTCCTCATTAGGTTGAAAAACATTGTTCGGGATCTCTACTTCTTGCATCACTTGATCATCATCAACAAGTCGCCTTTCACTTGAGGTGGGTGCATTCTCGCCTCTTCAACTTCTTGTGATAACTGCCATGACATGCCTCGTATTATTACCACCCTTTGGGTTTACCACAGTGTCACTTGGTTTCCCTCTTAGGATGAGAATTTATAGTTTGAGAGATTTGCCCCATTTGAACTTCTATATTGCAGATTGATGTGTTGTGTGAGGCAAGTTGGGCATCCGAATCGGCATTCTTTTCCATCATTTACTTGAACATACTTTCAGTACACCTCATATCATTGTTTGAAGAACATGAACCATGGGAAGGATAAGGAGGTGGGTTTCTCGATTGTTGGTACATCGGGGGCCTTTGAAAACCCGACCCCCGGTTGCCTTGATTGTTACTCCATCCACCTTGACTGTTCCCTCCCCAATTTTCATGGTTGTTTCCACACCAATTTCCTTGATTGCTATTGTTATGCCAATTCCCTTGGTTTTTAGAATCCCAATTTATATGATTGTTTTGTGGTCTCCATTGTTGTTGGCTTGGGCCTTGGAATTTATTTATTTGCCCTTGAAAATTTTTCACATATTGCTCTTCCTCTTCTTGTTCCTTATAGGAATCATCTTGCTCGAAATCACCATCATCTTGCACATAGTTCTCTACTCAATTTTACACTTGTAGACCCTTGGTCCTCCTCTTGTTCACCATCATGTTCACTCCCTTCATAGCATTGACTTTCTTAGGAGCTTGCACTTGATTTAGTTGGGCCTTTTCTAGTTGAGTCATGGTAGAGGTCAATTCGGCGATGGCTTGCCCATGGTCTTGCAATTATTTGTAAAGGTGGAAAATATTCGGATAACCTTGTGGAACATTAGCCCGGGATTTCCAAGACGAGTGGACGTTTCTACCATATCATCCAAGATTTCACACGCCTCCGCATAAGGCATAGTCATAAAGTTCCAACCGGCTAGTTGATTCACTACACGTTGGTTGGTTGTGTTAATCCCATGATAGAAGGTTTGTTGAATCATGTTGTACGTCCTATCATTGTTGGAAAATTCCTTAACCAGTTTCCTACAACACTCCCATATTTCGTGTAGTGGTTCATTAGGCTCTTGCTTGAATGCCAAGATCTCATCTCGAAGTGTAGCCATGTTCCCGGGAGAGAAAAATTAGCAATGAAATTTTCCGCCAACTCATCCCAAGTGTGAATTGAATGGTTCGACAATCATTCCATCCAATCTAAATCTTTCCCCCGTATAGAGAAGGGAAAAAGCCTTAAACTCAATGCATCCTCAAAAATATTGGTTTTCTTGCTCCCCCAACATGTCCACAAAGCCCTTCAAATGTTTGTAAGAATTTTGAGTTGGAGCACCGGTAAAGAAACCCCGTTGCTCAAGCAAAGTGAGCATCACATTGGTGATTTGGAAGTTTTCCGCCCTAATATAGGGAGGGACTATTGCACTAGAATAACCTTCATTGGGCAATATACAGTGTGGAGCCGCTCGTGGTGGAGGTGGGGGTGGAATGGGAACATTGTCATGAGGTACCCGGCCTCTGCGATTGTCTTGTGGATCATGAGGTACCTCATCTACTTGTTCTTCCTCGCCGTCCAATTCCCCCAAAGGAAAATTTTTGAGCTCATTGTTCGTCCTGGTTGTACCTAAAATTTCTCACACAAATTAGTAACACAGAAAGAAAAGAAGATATTCCAAAACGAAACACAAATATATAGCTAACACCATTTTTAACTCCCTGGCAACGGCGCCAAAAATTGATCTACTTTCAATCTGCACTCAATAGTGAGTGGAAACGGCCTTGGAAGAATAATACCCAACAAAAGTCGGGGTCGATTTCCACAAGGAATTTAATATGGGTGTTAGGCGTATACACTTGATGAAAGCAAATGGAACAACTAGATTACACTTCCAAACAAAGGGTTTTGATTTCAAATTCTAATTTTACTCTACCAATTAGAAGCTAAGAGAAGAACTAGAAAGCGAATGATTACTTTTGGTGTTTTTCCTAATAGTTAAAAAGCCTAGGGATGTGACCTTGACCTAGGTGTTCGCCTAATGGGTTAAATATGTTAACTATTATTTTATTGATCTGGGTGTATTACAGTTTTCAACTCTAAGTTACCCATTAAATACCTCTCAGTCATAGAGTGATTTTGCTCAATTTGGCTTTCTCAAGCCCAAATGGGTATCAATCTAAATAGTTGATATGAGTTCAAGTCGAGTTCTCACTATATCTAGTTCAAACCCTCTAATTAGGCTAATCAAACTCTAAATTAGCCCAATTTCTTATTAGCCAAGTTTTCCTAAATTAGGTCTCTCTCTCAAGCAATGACCAAGTCAAAAAGGTATGAATCAATATTTGAAACCATTAATTCTAAAATTAAAGCATAAACTACGCTAAATGTTCAACACCTAATCATAAACAATTATTAAATTAAATACCCATAAGATTTAGACAGTAGGGTTGGGTCACAACCCTAGTAAGAATCTAGCTACTCATAGTAAAAAATAAAGAAAACAAGAACACCAATTAAACTCATAATCAAAGATTAAAATGATATATTATGATGATTAAATCCCAAATAGTCACAAACTTCCTAAAATAGAACGGCTACAGCAGCTCAAACTTCAAAACTTGACCTAAAAATGTGATTCTCAACAATTTATACTGGCCCAAAATTCACTGAAAAAAGCCCCTCGGGAGGTTCTGCGGCCACAAAATTCCATGTGTGGTCCGCAGATTGCTTGAGCTTGCAAGGACTTGGATTCTGCAGCTCCATAATTTGGTATGCGGATGTTGTACATCTTCTGCGGCCGTACAATTTTTGTGTGGTCCGCACTTCAGGCAAGGCTTCAAGTCTTGGTCATTTTCATACTCTATGAACATTTGAATTTTTGTCAGTGCAAACCTACAGCCGCACAATTCTTGTGCGATCCACACATTGGCTTAAAATATGTTGGGCATCTTCACTTGTTTTGCGGCCATAGATGGAATTCTACAATCCGCACTTTCTTTAGCGGCCACAGAAATACCTCTGCGGACCACACTTCTTAAGTTCTGCATCCCCTCTTGCCTTGTGAGTCGAAACACTCCTTTTTTAGTCGGATTTCTTTATGAGAGCCCAAGTTTCCAACATTCCTGCAATTTGCACACTTTTATTTATTTTGGGAACGTAAACCAATACTTCTTGACTAAAACAAAAGCAAAAAGGTGCTAACAAGTGGTCAAAATCCACATTTATCAGGCTCAGACCCGACTCTAGAGTTAAAGCGCTAGCACGGTGATCATAATAATTCAGTACATGAGAATTAATCACAAGAGTCAAAAACTAAGCCTCAAGTTCAAAAGAAAGCCGCACATATTTTCAAGGCATGTAATTACAAAGTCCATAAAGAAAGTACTTAGTTCAAATGCTCCGAACCTAAGCCCCGATATAAAACATGTCAAAAGCACAATTTACTCAAGCTTCTTCCCATTTCATTATCATTCAAAAGGAAAAACTAATGAAAAAATCTTTTTGAGTTTTTATTGGACTTTAAACCCTCAAGAAAACTATCTAGGTAGCCCATCGTCAGGAAAGTCCAAAACTTTATAAAAACTCTTCCTAAAAAAAACTACTACCAGTTTAAATTGTCGCGCGCCCTTTTTCTCGCGAGATCGAGTTTCGAAATTTTTGGGACAACTTCTTTTGAAAGGGTAAGGAATTGGAATTGAGAGAGTCGCCACCTAATGGATTAAGGTGCGTCAGGGCGCCTAGAGAAGATAACTCATATTACCAGTTTACATCACCAGATATCGGGTAAGGGATCAAATTATCTCGAGGGAAAGGTGTTAGGCACCCCTCGAGGTCCACAACGGTGGGTCCCGGCCGAACATACATTAAGCGAATTAGTCTAAGGAAAAGAAAGCAATTTAGACAAATAAAATACTCGATTTATTTTAGAATAGGAATGGGGGGGGGGTCCTAAGTTTTTAGCCTATAGGATCACCCCGTGCAATACTTTGTAGCTCCCTCAAGTCGGGGTGCCACTCATTTTATTTAGCGCATGGATTATCATCTCCTACTACCCGATTACTATCTTTAAGTTGTTACTTAAGTGTTCTAGTCGATTCTAGTTCGTTTCCTATGCGTGCACTATCCGTCCCTTACCTATGACTCTGAAGGTATTAGGACCTCTATTTGGGATAGTTCTAGACTCAACCTATGTTGCTCAAAAATGTAAAAGTCTAGGCGAAAAGTTCTGCGGCCATAGATGGAATTCTGCAATCCGCACTTTTTTTAGCGGCCACAGAAATACCTTTGCGGACCACACTTCTTAAGTTCTGCATCCCCTCTTGCCTTGTGAGTCGAAACACTCCTTTTTAGTCGAATTTCTTTATGAGAGCCCAAGTTTCCAACATTCCTGCAATTGCACACTTTTATTTATTTAGGGAACATAAATCAATACTTCCGAACTAAAACAAAAGCAAAAAAGTGCTAACAAGTGGTCAAAATCCACACTTATCAGGCTCAGACCCGACTCTAGAGTTAAAGAGCTAGCACGGTCATCATAATATTTCAGTACACGAGAATTAATCACAAGAGTCAAAAACTAAGCCTCGGTGTCAAAAGAAAGCCAAACATATTTTCAAGGCATGTAATTACAAAGTCCATGAAGAAAGTACTTAGTTCAAATGCTCTGAACCTAAGGCCTGATATAAAACATGTCAAAAGCACAAAATTTACTCAAGCTTCTTCCCATTTCATTATCATTCAAAAGGAAAAAAATAATGAAAACATATTTTTGTGTTTTTTGTTGGACTTTAAACCCTCAAGAAAACTATCTAGGCAGCCCATCGTCGGGAAAGTCCAAAACTTTATAAAAACTCTGCCTAAAAAAAACTACTACCCAGTTTAAATTGCAGCGCCCCCTTTTTCTCGCGAGATCGAGTTTCGACATTTTTGGGACAACTCCTTTTGAAAGGGTAAGGAAATGGAATTGAGAGAGCCGCCACCTAACGGATTAAGGTGCGTCAGGGCACCTAAAGAATATAACTCATATTACCATTTTACATCACCAGATATCGGGTAAGGGCTCAAATTACCTCGAGGGGAAGGTGTTAGGCACCCCTCGAGGTCCACAACAGTGGGCCCTGACCGAACATACATTAAGAAAATTAGTCTAAGGAAAAGAAACCAATTTAGACAAATAAAATACTCGATTTATTTTAGAACAGGAATGGAGGGGGTCCTATGTTTTTTAGCCTATAGGATCACCCCGTGCAATACTTTGTAGCTGCCTCAAGTCGGGGTGCCACTCACAGTATTTAGCGCATGGATTATCATCTCCTACTACCCGATTACTATCTTTAAGTTGTTACTTAAGTGTTCTAATTGATTCTAGTTCGTTTCCTATGCGTGCACTATCCGTCCCTTACCTATGACCCTGGAGGTATTAAGACCTCTATTTGGGATAGTTCTAGACTCAACCTATGTTGCTCAAAAATGTAAAAGTCTAGGCGACAAGCAAAAACAATTAGGACTTTCATATAGCAAGCAAATATGGGCTCATACTGACCTCCACACATAAACAACAAAGGCACGTAATTGATTGACAGGCTTAATTTAAAGTCTTATAGGCAGGATGTCTATGTGAGAAATAAGCAAGCAGTGATTTATAGAATCAGTTTCATTCAGGCGAATGTCAAGACCTATTGTTTGCCTACTAATTTCATTCAGTAATATCTAAGCCTTTCAAGCTGTAAGGAATCACAGTTTCGAATCCAGAATTGTTATTAAGACCTATAGGCATGTTGTCTAATTGATTGACAGTGGCAATTGTATTTAGAACCAATTAGTATAATCCTATATGCATGATATCTACGAGCGTGTGCTGGTTATTATACTATGGACATGACTTCTAGGCGTAGAA
Source organism: Nicotiana paniculata (assembly GCA_005239505.1). Taxonomy (NCBI): domain Eukaryota; kingdom Viridiplantae; phylum Streptophyta; class Magnoliopsida; order Solanales; family Solanaceae; genus Nicotiana; species Nicotiana paniculata. Next base: position 43,569 of record ML345564.1, on the reverse strand, counting down.
CTGATTTTAGGTTTATAGACGTGTTTCATAGCTTTGTATTTCCTTTTGACCCTATAGGCATGCTTTCTAATTACTGTACTGACTTAAGTCCTATAGGCATGATTTCTAGGTTTGAAACTGGTTTCAGTCCTATAGGCATGGTATCTATTATTGATTTAATTTAACCCTATAGACATGGTCTCTATTGAGCAGTAATACAGGCAGAAATTGTACATGTTACCATAAAAATAATTAAATCAAACATTGAGGTCCTATAGGCATGATTGCTAACATATGTTTATTGGACAAGTTAATGCAACCTATAGGCAGGATTTCTAATGCAATTTTAATCTTATAGGCAGGATTTCTAATGTAATTTAATCTTATAGGCAGGATTTCTAATATGCAAGAATGGTACAACACTCACATGATTTTAACAAAGATGATGTAAAATAAGATTAACAGAACAAATGAAACCCTATTGGCAGGATTTCTACCTGAATTGCCCAAAGAAAATAAAGGCCCTTCCCAATTTTACTATACACCCCAGAATTTGTTCATTACAAACCAGAGTATAAATTACATAATAGTAGTAAGATAAACTAGAGGGAGCCTTCATTAGGCCCAAATAAACCTGGGAAACCAAACCTTCAAACCAATCAACTTTGAAGCTCATTTTATAGGGAAAACATAGCCTAGAATGGGTGATTCAGCCATAGCACATATAGAACTAGGTTTTCAGTGTGTCAAAGTTATCAGGGGCTTCAGGAACCCAGGGCAATGCTCACACCAGAATCACATATTCAGAATATGATTCACAAGAGATTGGTAACCAGTTCCAAGTGTGTCAGAGTTCACTGGAGTCTCACATGGACCCTTAGAAGTGCTCACACTGGGGTGGTTGAGAACCTAAGGAACTAAGAGTGGAAGTTTTAAAAGAGTGACAGCAAAAGGAGGTAGGGACAGATTTTAAAACAGTGGTGAGTTCAGAAGAAACAAAGTCCAGAACACAGAATTGCATTCGGCAAAACAAGCAAGGTTTGTAAAGTACATAGTTTCAAAGAGACCTAATTATACTAAGTGAGCATGATGACATTTAGGACAACCATTGCTTGATCACAGAAACAATTTAGGCAAAACAGTCAGATTATCACATGACATATTAGCAAACAAATGGACAGGGCTCATGAATTAAGTAACAATACATATCAACAAAGTTAGGATAAGTTAACTAATTGCATGTTGATAGTATCTTAAGGAATGCAAAGTTCAGAACATGTGCAGAATTAACAAACAGTGTACATGGACAAGTTTAAACATTATGCCAGCCTTTAAGAAGATTAATATTATTCAAAATAACTAATCTTAAATTAATAGTACTAACTATAAGATTACATAAACTCATAGAAGCATAAGGGCAGAATCATACTCGGAATTTAAACATGTTGGTAGAGCAACACATATTATGAAAAATATGGAAAATAAAGTGACAAGGGATTAGGGCTTACCAGTTAAGGAGGATAGCAAGTAACCACAACAGTAAGTCCAGAATCAAATGTCCTTGGCTTTCAGCCGGCTAAGACCAGAAATAATGAGCAAAGAGAATTTGAGTAAGGAATCTAAGTTTATATGAGAGTATTAGAGTTCGAGTCTGTCCTAAAGGGGAGAGGGTAAATGCTGTAAATAGTGTTCAATTAGATAGACAAATAAGGGAAGTAATCAAACACATATAGGTAAGGAAAGAAATCAATCATAAAATCAATTGAAGTCAAATTTCAGTCAATTAACATGGCATAACATCGTGTAATCAGGCGAGTAATATTTTAAAAAAGGAAAATATCAATTAACAGTCAATTTCAAGGAAAATAAGGTAAGAAAATAAAGGAAACATGGTATATTGAGCAGAAGTAAGGAAAGTTTCAGTCATATATGAAAAAGGAAAATATTTAAAATCAGTAAGGAATGAAAGATTTAAACCCTAATTTTTAGGTAAAACACATAAATCGGCAGAAATAAAAAGACAAAGAGTCACATGCTTCATACAATGAACATAGACAGGAATATACTCAAAGAACACATAATCGAACCAAATCTAGTCCCAAAATAAAAGGTATGAAACCCTAATCTTAGGTAAACCATAAAATCGATAAAAAAATAAAGGTAAAGAATCAACTATTTTAGTAAAAAGAACATAGACAGCAGGTTGTTCAAAAAGAAAAATCAGAATCGAACCAGGTCTGAAACCCTAATTTAGAGCAAATAAAGGAAATTAACAAGAATAGGCATATTCACGTATAATGAAGTGAATATAGACGAGATAATGCTAAAAATCAAAGTTTGAACCAGTTTAGGTTCGAATCAAAGAGAATCTGAAACACTAACCTTTAGGGCTAAGTAATAATCCACAAAAGATACGAAAAGCAACCGTACTCACAAAGAATACGGGATGAACACGGACGAAATACACAATAGGTTAAGGTTTTTGAACCAGATTTGATTCTAATCTCTCAAGATCTGCTTACCATTTTAGGAAAGCCATTAGGAAATACCAAAATTGGGTAGCCAGTAAGGAGATAGGACAAAATAAGGTAAGGAATCATAGAGTGATTCCATTTCTGGGGTTAGAATCGGGGAGATTTTGAGTGACGACACTAGGGTTTTGAGAGGAGAAGAAGAAGAGAGATTTTAAGGGCATCGGAGTGGGTGAAATGGGTTAGGGTAAGACGGGTAGGTTATAATTAAAAAGGGGTGGAGTGGTACGAGCCGTTGATCAACGGCTGTGATTTAAAAAGGTTGGGTTGGGTGTTTTGGACGGGTATAGGTCTGGGTTAATGGGTATTTGGGTATTGGGGTATTGGGTTGGTATATTGGGCTGGGGTAATTGGGTAGTGTATAGGTCTGAAATTGGGTTTTTAGGGGCTATATTTTAAACACCCAATTTAATAAATAGATAATTTATGAAAATAATTAATAAATAGCAAAAATATCACTTATGCATGAAAATGATTTAAAACAATTACTTAACATTATAAAAATATAAAAAGATATTTTCTTGTATAAATAATGTAATTATGCATATATATGGGCTATTATTGCAAAATATGCAATTTTAGCCTAAGGGTGCAAAAAAATACAATTATAATAAACATATAAAAAATATTTAAAGCTTAATACGGATACAGATGATGAAATTAAATGATAAATCATCATAATATTTATTTGAGATGCAATTAATAATTACTTATATAATAGAATGCAGGAATAAATTGATTAAAAGCTTTTTGAAAATTGTAGAAAATTATGGAAAAATACTTGATGATGCCCATGCACTATTTTGAAGGTATATATGTATTTTTGAAGAATATGAGGCAAAATTGGATATCAACAGCTGCCCCTCTTTACTCGGGAAGGATGAAAGAATTGTCGAGTAAAGAAATGATGACTAACTTTGACCGAATAGGATGATTTGAAAGAATATAGGCCGCACTCCGGCTTCTGAGCTGCCTACATATCCCTGGTTTTATAGGAATCGGGCCATGTGTAGTTCTGGATCCAATGATGGAGTAAACCAATGGATTTGTTGCAAGAACGGACAAAATGTTCCAAGTAGGGCTAATTGGAGTTTGAAACGGTTATGGGTAAATAAGACTGGGTAACGGATGGTGAATGGTTATGTTTGGGATACATGGAGCGGATTGCTCCTGTTGGGATAACGGTTACTCTCTAGACCACCTGCAAATTTACAAAAATACACTGCAAGCACAAATGCATAAATTATTGCGCAAACTTAGACATGATGCAAATTCCCTTTTATGAAGACTGTCTTTGGACGGTGAGGATGAATTCCTTAGACCATGATGCCCGAGCCATGAATTTTATGGTAAGAGATTCACAGACCATGAAATGATGTTCTCGGGCCATGAAGATGGTGCCTCCAGACCATGATGCCTTTGAATAATGATGTGCAAGTTTGAGAGATCCTCAGGCCATGGAATGATGTCTTCTGGCGATGAGGATGATGCCTTTAGACTATGACGCCTTCGGATAAGTTGGCTATATTTCAGCTCATGAGGTGCAGAGTTATGCTAAAGGTGATAACAAGATAGAGCTTAGTCTTATGCAAACAGAAGGCAATGCTTAGACTTATGCAAAATGTGAGACAGGGCTTAGCCTCATGCAAGGATTTAGACATAGCTTTGTCTCATGTAGAGAGAAGGCATGCTTAGCCTTATACAGATGAGAGGCAGGGCTCAGCCTCATGCAGGAATTGAGACAGGGCTTAGTCTCATGCAGAGTGAAGGCAATGCTTAGCCTTATGCATATTGGGAGGCATGTCTTAGCCTCATGCAAGATTGAGACAGGGCTTAGTCTCATGCAAAGAGAAGGAAATGATTAGCCTTATGAAGATGGGAGGCAGGTCTTAGCCTCATGTAGGAATTGAGACATGGCTTAGTCTCATAAAGAGAGAAGGCAATGCTTAGCCTTATGCATATGGGAGGCAGGGCTTATCCCCATGAGGGAATTGAGACAGGGCTTAGTCTCATGCAGAGAGAAGGCAATGCTTAGCCTTATGCAGATAGGAGGAAGGGCTTAGCCTCATGCATGAATTGAGACAGGGCTTAGTCTCATGCAAGAGGAAGGCAATGCTTAGCCTTATACAAAATGGGTAGGCATGGCTTAGCCTCATGCAAGAATTGAGACAGAGCTTAGTATCGTGCAGATGCAAGAGTAAGAGTGAAGCATTCTTAGATGACAATGTGTTAGCAATTGTGTTGTTGCGCCGATGCTTATTATTCCTGCATCCAAAGAAAATTTTTTGAGTTTTGGGGGGGAGGTTGGTTCGTGTCTTTGTTTACTTGATTTGCTCCATTCTGCCCGAGGGTCCTGTTCAAGTTACCATGGGTAGCATTTGGCTAAAAAGTAAAATTTCTTTTCAAAAGCATGCGTATATAGTTTTCAAAGACATAGTAATATGCAATTTAGAAATTAGTTAGGTGAACCAGTAAATGTGACATTATTAGAGACATTGCAACTTCCTTTGCTATAGAATTTTTAGGGTCCTCCTCAAAATTCTGCCCCAGTTAACTAAGTGACTTTCTGGCTATTTTGTATGCTGCTATTGGCTGAACTTGCATCAAAATTTTGAGGGTCCTCCTCAAAATTCTGCCCCAGTTTCTGTTTGTGGGAGAAATGGAAATTTTATTGAATTTTGACTGAACCCATAGGGCTACCTACATCTCCCCTCTTAAACGGGAATCAGGTCAAGTGTAGTTCAATATTTTCAGACTCGTGTCTGGTTTGAACTTCCTGAGTTTCTGCTTTACTGGTGGACACATCGTATTTATAGGTAACTTGTGAGCTACTATGGATGTTCTCAATCATGTCATATCGTCGTATGACCATGCAAAGATATCCTCATACTTTTTCAGGAGACGAGTGTATTTTTCCTTCTCTGACGGTGACAAGTGGATGCTTATGCGAGTTTCTTTGATGGTTTTAGAATCTCCCAAATTGACTATCTCGGTTTCGTCCAGGTTGGACTTAGGCTTGTTCTCGAAATTCTCAACTTCTCTGACAATTTCCTTGGGTATCACATCTTCTTCTTCTATTTAGTCCAAGTCACTGTCCTTGTGTTACATTATCTCATTACATATCACAGTCATTGGTTCATCAAGATAAGAAATAGTAATGTGGAGAGAGAAAGATATGAAAGAAAATAGTAATAATAAAACATCAAGCCGTTGGTAAATATAAAAATATCAAAAAAATGATTTCAATAACTCAAATAATATTTTTCGAAATGGAACATTGAAAATATTAGTTAAAACAAAATACTCAAGAAGAAATTGTTTTTCAAAAATAAATGATGCTAGCAGCCATGATGTCCTGGGACTCGTCGGGCCCTTGATGGTGTAGCGGTCTAGTTCTTGAGAAATGCTCCCTTCTCCACTGTCTGAATAGTAAGGCCTTCTTCCTCCTCCTCCTCGACTATCACACAGCAATCGATATTATCATCTTCTAAAAATAAATTCCTCAGCACAGCCAAAGCTTCTTCCTCCTTGGATCCCCATATTGTATCGGCCTGCTGAAAGGTCTGACTCAGATGTGGCACTAGCTGCTCGAGAGGGTAATAGGGACCACCCATGGTGGTGACCAATTCTAATACTCTTGCCAGGTGTACTGATATCCGATCCCAAAGGTTGTACCATGACATTTCAGCTGTATTGGTTTAGCGATTCCTTGGAGATTCTTGCCAAGCCCCTTACCAGGTTCATACCCTCTCTATGCCAATATGCTTTCTATTCTGCTACTCCACCACTTATCCTTCTCGATTGCGTTAACACGCTCGATGTGATGGTAAGTTTCTCCACCTAACTTCTTTCTGTTCTCCACTATCGGAACAGTCTGATTAGTGTAAATGGGATTTCTTCCATCTCCATGGATGATCACTTCCTGATGGTTCCATTCAAATTTCACAGCCTGGTGCAAAGTAGATGCAACATCCCCAGCGGCATGTATCCAAGGTCTTCCCAATAGCAGATTGTAGGAGGAGGATTTGTCTAGCACATGAAATTCAACATCGAACCAGGTAGGACACATCTGCAAACATAGATTAGTTTCTCCAATTGTGGCTCTTTGTGACCCATCAAACTCCTCAACATTCATAGATCCTGCTCGTATTTTGTGTAGACGCTTGCCCAACCTCTTCAGAGTTGTCAGCGGACAGATGTTGAGGCTGGACCCTCCATCTATCAAAACTCTGGCGATGAACTTATCTTCACATTGCACTGTGATGTGCAGGGCCCTGTTATGGCTCAATCTTTCAGGTGGCAACTCATCTTTCTGGAAAGTGATCTTATGGCTCTCCAACACTTGCCCTACCATGTTGTCCATTTCTCCGATGGTAATATTGTTGGGAGAATATACTTTGTTCAACACCTTCATTAGAGCATTCATATGCGCCTCAGAATTTTGCAGCAGTGAAAGGATGTATATCTGCGCGGGATTTTTGTTCAGATGATCAACAAGAGAGTACTCCCTTTCTTGTACTTTCCTCCAGAGATCATTCAGAACAGTTTCAATGATGGGTTGTTTGGTGGAAGCTTCCTTACTTGTCCCTCCCAAATTTTTAGGTGTGTAGATTCTTCCCGTTCTAGTCATTCCTTGTGCAGCACCGGACTCTTCCATCTTTGCTTTCCTAGCTTCGGCAACATAATCCCAAGGTACATCATTGGAATTCAAGGGTGGTGTGGATGCCACCATCACAGTGAAAGGTGTGGTTACTTCTACCTCAAATGGAGTAGGTGTAATTGCAGGTGGTGTCACTTCTATTTCAAAGGGATCCGATGTGGCTACCTCAACTTCAACTGATGGTTGTACCTGTACCACAATGCGATTGAGTGTGACTGCAGGTTTCTTAGGGTCATCAGCTTCCCGAATAAGCTCGATTGATCCCTCGGGATCCTATTCTTCATCGGTTTCCATCACATTGACTCCTTCACCCCTATGATCTGGGAGGGGATTATTGCAAACATTGGGTGTGACTTCCTTGGCATGTGTGACCCTGGTATCAATCAACGACTGGATCTTGTCTTTCAAAGTTCGGCGTTAATCAATGGTATGTCCCTTCATGCCGGAATGGTATGCACACGTCCTATTTGGGTTGACTCATTGAGATCAGTTTTCCATAGCCACAACGGGAATAGGGGTGACATATCCGGCAGCCTTCAATCTTTCATGTAACTGGTCGATGGGTTCAACAGTAGGGGTGTATTGTCTAGGTGGTTTGCGATCGAAATTGGGCCTGGGTATTTGATAGTTTAGACGAGCTGGAGGTGAATTATAGTAGGTTGGTTGGGTGTTATAAATGTGGTAGGCGGTGGAGGATTGAGGATATATGGGAGTTGAAGGTTGGTATGTGGGTGGAGGTGTTTGGTATACAAATGGATATTTTGGACCTTGGGCTACCATTAATGTCCCTACTTCTTTCTTCTTTGATAAGCCTCCCGATTTTAATGCTTTGTTCGTGGCCTATAGTGCCTCAAAATTTGTCACCATTCCGCTTTTGATACCTTCTTCAATCCTTTCTCCGAGCTTGATGATGTCGGAGAACTTGTCATTCTCAATGACCATTAACCTCTCATAATATTGTGGATCTTGAGCTCTGACAAAGAATTTGTTCATATGCTCTTCTTCTAATGCCGGCCTGATCTTTGCTGCTTCTGACCTCCACCGAGTATCATACTCACGGAAAGTCTCTATTGGCTTCTTCTTGAGATTCTGTATGTAGAAGACATCCAGTGCATTTTCTGTATTGAATCTGAATCTATCCATAAAGTCTGACGCCATGCTTACCCAATTAGCCCATTTCTTGGGATTTTGACTTATGTACCAAGATAGGGCGTCTCCAGTGAGGCTTCTCATAAACATCTTCATGCAAATCCTTTCGTCCTTCCCAACCCTTACGAGCTTGTCACAGTAGGTTCTCAAATGTACCTTTGAGTCGCCTGTTCCATCAAACATTTTGAACTTAGGAGGTTTGTAACCCTACGGCGGTTCCACGTCTGGTTAAATGCATAGGTCCTCATAATTCAGACCTTCAATTCTTTTACCTCCTTCAACACCCTAGACTCGGCTTGTGAATTTCTTGAGCTCCTCTGCCAAGGTTTTAATGAGCAGGTCCTTCTCGGCGCATTCTGGTGTATATGAGATTGGTAGAGTGGAGTGGGGTAGGGTTTCCACATATATGGGATTGTTTTGATAAATGCCAGGGGTTTGGGTGTAGTGGTGATCATTCATTTAATTTTGAGGATCCGGGATAGGATATGGGGTAATCTGAGGAGTTTGATAAGTGGTTTTTTTGGATATTGAGTCGAGAGATGCTGGTGTTGAGGGGGTGTAGGTATGGGTAAAGGTTTAGGATTTTGGGGAGGTGTTTCATATTGGTGGGGTGCAGGAGGATTTTGTAGACGTTGGTTTGGTGTGTTTTGAGGAGTTATTGGGTTTTGGTGTTTGGTTGGTTTCTATATGGGACGTTTAGGGTGAGGGAGAGGTTTTCCAAGTTGCGGACCAACTCAAGCTTGTAACGACCCGACCAGTCATCTTGTCTTCTAGAACCACGTGCCCCTAAATGAGACTTTCCGTATTTGTTTTTACTGATTTATAGCTTGCGGGGACGGGTGGTATAGGAACACTTAATTCCTTAAGGTTGGCCTTAAAGGCCAAGTTTGACTTCAGTCAACACTTTTAGTAAACGACCTTGGAATTGAGATTTAAAAGCTTCAGTAGGTTCGTATGATGATTTCAGACTTGGGCGTTTGTCCGGAACGGGTTTCGGATAACTCGGGAGAGTTTTGGCGCCAAATAGTGAAAAATGATTCCTTAAGTTCAAAAATTGAGGTTTGGAATGTGTTTTTGTGTTATCGAGGTCCGAACGGAATTTCAAGATCGGGAATAGTTCCGTCATGTCATTTATGACTTGCTCGCAAAATTTTGTGTCATTCCGAGTAATATAGGTATGTTTTGGCGTGTTGAAAGAGAATTCAAGAACTTAAAGTTCTTAAGTTGGATTTAGTTGGCTTTGGGGTATGATTCTTGAATTTAGTGTTGTTTCGGACGTTCTGAAGGCTCGAGCGAGTCTGTGTTATTATTTAGAACTTGTTGGTATATTNGGGGGGGGGGCTTCGGGTGGGCCCGGATGCCATTTGGACATCGCGCGAGGCAAACCAAGATCTAAAAGATCTGCTGGTGCATCAGATCTAGTGTGACCGCACCTGTGAAGGACCAGCTGCAGGTACGAGACCGCAGGAGCGGTCGAAGTCTCGCAGGTGCAGCCTTAGAGGGGCTGCCAATTTCCGCAGGAGCGGGCCTTTTTCCGCAGAAGCGGAGCCGCAAGTGCGACCCTTGGCCTTCTTCTCCTCTTCCGCAGGTGCGAGCACTGGCTCGCAGATGTGAGACCGCAGGTGCGGTCCTCGAGTCACAGGTGCGAAAGTCCAGGAGGCAGTGAGGTTATTTTAAATGCAGGACTTAGGCATTTTAGGCCATTTTTATTTCCTCTTGGATGACTTGGGGAGCTTTCAAAGGGGAGATTCGACCTAGCAATTGTGAGGTAAGTAATTCCTACTTAAAAGTGAGTTTAATACTTGAATTTGGGTATATTAACACACACAAATTAGTAGAAATCATGGCTTTAGAGTAAAACCTAGGGTTTGGAGAAAAATAAGATTTAATCAAGAAACCTCTTATGAAATCATGCAAAAACCATATAATATCGATCCTTAGGTTATAGGTGACGATTTCCCTTGAAAATTTCCGAAATTCGAGCATGTGGGCCCGGGGGCACATTTAGGATTTTTGCAAAATAGGTTGGGGTAATCATTTAAATAGGACAATTGTGGACTTTCGAACATAAATTGATTTATTTATAATGTTTGGCTAGTTTCAAGATCTTGGGCGACGAATTTGGAGATTCGGGCGCGTTCTTGACCCGGGAAGTAGGGTTGAAACGAGGTAAGTCTCCTTTCTAACTTTGTAAGAGGGAATTGTCCCTGTAGGTGAAATAACGAATTATATGCTACTATTCGTGGGGGGCTACGCACGCACGAAGTGACGAGAGTCTGTGCGTATCTACTATTATGTTTATGTCGGGGGAGTTTTAGGATCCACAAGCATGCTCTACGTGTCGTATCTTGTAATCCTAATGATAAATTTAAAATTTCTTGGAATCATCAGATTATTTAAATGGATATCTAAGAAGGTCACCTATCATTATTTAATTTTTTGGTTTTTCCTTGGAAGAATATTCCCAAATAAACCCCTGCTTTTTCTGTTGAATGTGTGTATATATGAGCACCTGAGTCACATGTATAATTTGCGAGCGGTGTAACTCTATTGTTTATTCTTACTGCGTCGCATGTATGATTCGAGAGCTGGGGTAATAGATGCATCTATGGTTTGTGTCGTTCGACCCTTCGGCAGTGCACATTTATTATTTTGTTTGATCGGCCGTACGTTCGCAACATGTTATGTACTTGCTAATTGTTTAGTATTTCTGTGGTTGTTTAACTGTTAATTACCCTGGAAAATGAAACAACATGTACGGTAGGGAATTCGACTTACAAAGATATCTGTAGGGAGATTTGATGTTCCTGCCTTTACTACTTATTCATAAATTGCCATTCTTGCTTAGCCTTATATTTAAACGTATTATTTTGGCCCTAATAAGTGTCAAGTCGACCTCTCGTCACTACTTCATCGAGATTAGACTGGATACTTACTGGGTACATATTATTTATGTACTCATGCTACGCTTTTGTACTTAATTGTACAGGTTCTAAGGCAGGTGCATCTGGGTATCAGTCCGGAGCTCGTCCTTGGTTGCACTTGGTTGAGCTTCATGGTGAGATGCTTCTCCTGATGGCACTCAGCAGCACTCTGGAGTCTTTCTTTTGCTATTTTTATCTATATCCTCTCGGACAGTAGGATAGTCCTTTATTTCTTTTGATTCTACTCTACTAGATGCCTGTAGACTTGTGACACTAGTTCCTGGCACACATATTGGTAGACTATTCTTTTGGTGATATAATTAATCAAAGTTGATTTTTGGTCTTATAACTTAATTGACTTGCTATGAGTTATATTCCATGCGTAGTGGCTAAATTATTTTTGAAATAAGGGAAGGATTTAATAGGAAGTAAACTAGATTCACTAGATAATTAGTGTTGGCTTGCCTGACAACTGTGTTGGAAGCCATCGTGACCTAGATTAAGATTTGGGTGGTGACAACATGGTATCAGATCCCTAGGTTCACGTAGGTCTCACGAGTTACGGGCAGACCCAATAGAGTCTTGCGGATCGGTACGTAGACGTCTGTATTTATATTCAGGAAGCCGTGGGGTGTTAGGAAATCTCTTTTTATTCATCATTCATCGTGCAGTTGATGGTATGCTAAATATCACTCTTCTATTCTCTCACATATGGTGAGGATGCGTGAAACCGACGTTCCAGACCCGGGAGGGGCCGCTACCCCCGTTGTCAGAGGCTGTGGCAGAGGTCGAGGGAGGGAACCGAACTAAGGTAGGGGACGAGGGCGTCCCAGAGCTGCCCTAGTTGCACCGCCAGTGAATCCAGCGGAGGATCCTATCATTGAGAAGCAAGGCGAGGCACCCGCAGTAGATCCTGCCCCGTTAGACTTCATGACGGCGCCGGGATTTCAGGAGGTTATGGGTCGTATGATGCGGTTCATGGATACTATGACTCAGGCTGGTTTATTTCCAGCGGACCCTACCATATCTCAGGCAGGAGGGGGAGCACAGAGCCCTACTGCCCAGACCACAGGGCATGCAGTTGTAGTCTATCAGACCCCGGGTACACTACCCGTGGGTGGGGTTCAGCCAGTAGAAGCAGCAACACCTGAGCCCAGACCAGTTGTTGACAGTGATCTGCAGAAGCTATTAGACAGATGGACCATACTGCACCCTCCTATCTTCGGAGGCGAGCATCATGAGGATGCTCAGGATTTTATTGACCGGTGCAGGGACAGACTGCACAATATGAGGATACTGGAGTCCCATGGAGTTGACTTCACTAATTTCCAGCTAGAGGGCAGGCCCCCAGATGGTGGCAGACTTATGCTCTTGGAAGACCGGCGGATTCTCCTCCTATCACTTGGGAGTAGTTCACTCAGCTATTCCTGGACACGTATATTCCACCCTCTGAGATGGAAGAGCTGCGGTATCAGTTTGAGCAGCTAGATCAGGGTCAGATGTCAGTGACCGACTACGAGGCTAGGTTTTCTTAGTTGTCAACTCATGCACTTATGATACTTCCTACTGACGCATAGAGAGTGTGAAGATTTTTAGCTGGGTTGCACTCAGGTATTAGGGCCAACATGGACCGAGAGGTGGAGATGGGGACTCCTTATCATCTTGTAGTATATATTGCTCGCAGGATCGAGGGCTATTAATTGAGGAGCAGAGAGCAGGGACAGCAGGATAAGAGAGCTCGGTTTTCTGGGGATTTTAGAGGTGCTCCAGCTAGGGTCATAGGTCAGTTTGGCGGGGTCCAGCCTATTAGGCATCCATATTCAGCACCCCCACCACCTCCTCGAGGTGCTCCGCTGAGGCCTTATTTCAGCGCGATGCCGGAGAGTTCTTATCGCCCACAGTCCATTCAGGGTTCCTCCGGCGGGTATTTAGGTCATCAGGGATCTTCCAACTTTTGATGTTATGCAAGAGAGTTCATACCGTCCTCCAGCTATTCAGGGTTCTTCTTTAGGGCAGCAGGATATGGTGCCGAAAGGTTGCTATGAGTGTGGGGATCCACGTCACGTAAAGAGGACTTTTCCCAGGCTTTGGGGCAAGGCAGTGCAGCAGATTCACCAGCCCGTGGTTACAGCACCAGCGGTCCGTCCACCAAGAGGTGGGGGAAGACTAGTAGAGGTCGTCCTAGAGGTGGAGGCTAGACAGGGGGAGCTCGGCCAGCTCCTGCCCATTCAGGTAGAGGTCATTCATCTATCACTCCAACCAGATTCTATGCTTTCTCGGCCAGCCCAGATGCAGTGGCCTCAGATTCCGTGATCACAAGTATTATTTCGGTATGCGGTAGGGATGCATCGGTATTATTTGATCCAGGGTCCACTTATTCATATGTATCATTCCTATTCGATCATTTCCTGGATATTCCTCATGAGTCCTTGGGTACTCCTGTTTATGTGTCCACTCATGTGGGAGATTCTGTGGTTGTGGACCGGATTCATCGGTCCTGTGTGGTTACATTCTGTGGGTTCGAGACCAGAGCGGACCTCTTGTTACTTGATATGACTGATTTTGAGGTCATCCTGAGCATGTATTATTATCCCCTTATCACGTTGTCCTAGATTTCCATGCCAACACGGTTACTCTAGTCGTGCCTGAGTTACCGAGATTGGAGTGGAGAGGTTCCTCTGTCAGTGCAGCTAGTCGGGTTGTTTCTTTCCTGAAGGCTCGACGTATGGTCGAGAAAGGTTGTTTGGCTTATCTTGATTATGTGCGGAACACCACCGTCGAGTCTCCGATGATTGATTCAGTGCCAGTAGTTCGAGAGTTTGCTGATGTATTTCCTTCAGAACTTCCAGGCATGCCACTGGATCGTGACATTGATTTTTGCATTGACTTAGCTCCAGACACCCAACCTAAATCTATTCCCCCATACCATATGGCTCCGAAGGAACTAAAAGAATTTAAAAAAAAAAACTTGAGGAGTTATTAGGTAAGGGGTTTATCAGGCCGAGTGTATCGCCTTGGAGTGCTCCAGTATTATTTGTGAATAAGAAGGATGAGACTATGCGGGTGTGTATTGACTACCGCCAGTTGAACAAAGTCACCATCAAGAACAAGTAAATATTGCCGCGTATTGATGATTTCTTTGACCAGTTGCATGGTGATCGGGTTTTTTCTAAGATTGACTTGAGATCGGGTACACTCAGCTGAGGATTTGGGACTCAGATGTTCCGAAGACTGTTTTCCGTCGAGATATGGTCATTATGAGTTCCTTGTGATGTCCTTTGGCTTGACTAATTCCCCCGCAGCATTTATGGATTTGATGAACAGGGTGTTCAGGCCTTATATTGATTCTTTTGTAATTGCCTTTATTGATGACATTCTGATCTACTCACGTAGCCTGGGGGAGCACGAGCAGCATTTGAGAGTTGTGCTCCAGACCTTGCGGGAACAAAAGTTGTACACTAAGTTCTCCAAGTAAGAGTTCTGGTTAGATTCTGTGGCATTATTGGGACATGTGGTATCCAGGGAGGGTATCAAGGTGGATCCTAAGAAGATTGAGGTGGTTTAGAGTTGTCCACACCCTACCTCAACGACAGAGATTAGGAGCTTCTTGGGGCTAGCAGGTTATTATCGTCGGTTTGTGGAAGGTTTTTCATCCATTGCAGCCCCTCTGACTAGATTGACCCAGAAGGGTGCCCCATTCTGATGGTCCGACGAATGTGAGGTGAGCTTCCAGAAGCTCAAGACAGCCTTGACCACAACATCAGTTCTAGTGTTGCCTTCCGATTCGGGATGTATACAGTTTATTGTGATGCTTCACGCGTTGGTTTGGGATGTGTATTGATGTAGGAGGGGAGAGTTATTGCATATTCTTCACGTCAGCTGAAGGTTCATGAAAATAAATTACCCTGTGCACGATTTAGAGCTGGCGGTGATTGTTCATGCTCTTAAGATTTGAAGGCACTACTTGTATGGGGTGCCTTGTGAGATTTATATAGACCATCGCAGTTTGAAGCACTTGTTCAAGCAGAGGGATCTTAATTAGAGGCAGCGTAGATAACTTGAGTTGCTGAAGGACTATAAAATTACTATTCTTTATCATCCGGGCAAGGCGAATGTGGTTGCAGATGCCTTAAGCAGGAAGGCGGAGAGTATGGGTAGCTTGGCTTTCATTTCAGCAGAAGAGAGACCTCTATCTTTGGACATTCAGTCCTTGGCTAATCGCCTAGTGAGGCTAGACCTTTCAGATCCAAGCCGAGTTCTTGCACGTGTTGTTGCTCAGTCTTCATTATTGGGGGAGATCAAGGCTCGGTAGTTTGATGATCCGCACTTGGAAGTTCTCCGGGAGACGGTGTTACAAGGTGGTGCCAAGGAGGTTTCCATTGGCGAGGATGGTGTTCTGAGACTTAAGGGTCGCTTATGTGTTCCTAATGTTGACGGCCTGAGGGAGAGGATTCTAGAGGAGGCACATAGTTCCAGGTATTCTATTCACCCTGGTGCTACGAAGATGTATCGTGACCTGAGGCGACGTTTCTGGTGGAGGCGGATGAAGAACGACATAGTGGAGTATGTGGCTAGATGTCTAAATTACCAGCAGGTTACGTATGAGCACCAGAGGCTAGGAGGCCTACTTCAGCAGATGCCTATACCTGAGTGGAAGTGGAAGCGCATCACTATGGACTTCGTAGTTGGGTTGCCTCGGACCTTACGGAAGGTTGATGCGATTTGGGTTATTGTGGATAGATTGACCAAGTCGGCACATTTCATTCCAGTAGCTACTACCTATACTTCAGAGAGGTTGGCCCAAATCTAAATTCGGGAGATAGTTCGGTTGCACGGTGTGCCTATATCCATTATATCAGATCGAGGTCCTCATTTCACCTTGCACTTCTGGAGAGCAGTACAGAGTGATTTAGGCACCCGGGTAGAGCTCAGCACAGCATTCCATCCTCAAATTAAAAGGCAGTCGGAGCGGACAGTTCAGATATTGGAGGACATGCTCAGAGCATGTGTGATTGACTTCGGAGGGCAGTGGGACAGTTCTTGCCTATGGCCGAGTTTGCTTATAATAACAGTTATCAGTCCAGCATTGAGATGGCTCCATTTGAGGCCTTGTATGGCCGGCGATGTCGTTCTCCCATCGGTTGGTTTGAGCCTGGCGAGGCTAAGTTATATGGCATTGAACTGGTAAAGGATGCCTTGGAGAAAGTAAAGCTGATTCAGGAGAGGCTTCACACAGCACAGTCCAGATAGAAGAGTTACGAGGATCAGAAAGCGCGTGATGTATCATTTATGGTCGGCAAGAAGGTTCTATTGAAAGTCTCGTCGATGAAGGGTATTATGAGATTTGGACAGAAGGGCAAGCTGAGCCCAAGGTTTATAGGTCTATTTGAGGTGTTGAGCCGGGTTGGGGAGGTCTCGCTTTACCTCCTAGTTTATCAGGAGTTCATCCGGTCTTTCATGTGTCCATGATCCGGAGGTACCACGCCGACTTCTCTCACGTGATAGACTTCGGAACCATTTAGCTAGACGAGAGATTGGGTTATGAAGAGGATGCAACTGCTATTATTGAAAGGCAGGATCTCCAGTTGAGGTCCAAGAGGGTTTCCACCGTAAAGGTCCAGTGGAGGGCCAACCAGTCGAGGAGGCAACCTGGGAGTCCGAGGAAGACATGCGGAGCAGATATCCACACTTATTGAGCACTCCATGTATGATTCTAGACCCGTTCGAGGACGAATGTTTGTTTAAGAGGTGGAGAATGTAATGACCCGACCGGTCGTCTTGTGTTCTAGAACCCCGTGCCCCTAAACGAGACTTTCCGTATTTGCTTTTACTGATTTATAG
The DNA here is from genome assembly GCA_005239505.1 of Nicotiana paniculata. NCBI lineage: Eukaryota > Viridiplantae > Streptophyta > Magnoliopsida > Solanales > Solanaceae > Nicotiana > Nicotiana paniculata. The sequence continues at coordinate 26,485 of ML345564.1, read as the reverse complement.
CTTGCGGGGATGGGTGGTTCGAGGTTTAGAGGAGTTTGGGGTGGTATAGGAACACTTAGTTCCTTAAGATTGGCCTTAAAGGCCAAGTTTGACTTCGGTCAACACTTTTAGTAAACGACCTCGAAATCGAGATTTGGAAGCTCCAGTAGGTTCATATGATGATTTCGGACTTGGACGGATGTCCTGAACGGGTTTCGGATGACCCGGGAGTGTTCTGGCGCCAAATAGCGAAAAATGATTCCTTAAGTTCAAAAATTGAGGTTTGGAATGTGTTTTTGTGTTATCGAGGTCCTAAAAAAATTCCGAGACCGGGAATAGTTCTGTCATGTCATTTATGACTTTCTCGCAAAATTTGGTGTCATTCCGAGTAGTATAGGTATGTTTTTGCGTGTTGAAAGCGAATTCAAGAACTTAAAGTTCTTAAGTTGGATTTAGTTGGTTTTGGGGTATGATTCTTGAATTTAGTGTTATTTTGGACGTTCCGAAGGCTCGAGCGATTCTGTGTTATGATTTAGAACTTGTTGGTATATTTGGACGGGACCTTCGGTGGGCCCGGATGCCATTCTGACATCGCCCGAGGCAAACCAAGCTCTAAAAGAGCTGCTGGTGCATCAGATCTGGCCTTAGAGGGGCTGCCCAATTTCCGCAGGGAGCGGGCCTTATTCCGCAGAAGCGGAGCCGCGGGTGCGACCCCTGGCCTTCTTCTCCTCTTCCGTAGGTGGGAGCACTGGCTCACAGATGCGAGACCGCAGGTGCGGTCCTCGAGCCGCAGGTGCGAAAGTCTTGGAGGCAGTGAGGTTGTTTTAAATGCGGTACTTAGGCATTTTAGGCCATTTTTCTTTCATCTTGGATCCACAAGCATGCTCTACGTGCCGTATCTTGTAATCTTAATGATAAATTTAATTTTTTTTGGAATCATCAAATTATTTAAATGGATATCTAAGAAGGTCACCTATCATTATTTAATTTTATTGGTTTTTCCTTGGAAGAATATTCCCAAGTAAACCCCTGATTTTTCTGCTGAATATGTGTATATATGAGTAACTGAGTCGTATGTATAATTCGCAAGCGGGGTAACTCTATTATTTATTTTTACTGCGTCGCATGTATGATTCGCGAGCGGGGGTAATAGATGCATCTATGGTTCGTGCCGTTCGATCCTTCGGCAGTGCACATTTATTATTTCGTTGGATTGGCCGTACGTTCGCGGCATATGATGTACTTGCTAATTGTTTAGTATTTCTGTGGTTGTTTAACTGTTAATTACCCTGGAAAATTAATTAGCAACATGTACGGTAGGGAACTCGATATACAAAGATATATGTAGGGATATTTGATGTTCCTGCCTTTACTACTTATTCATAAATTGTAGTTCTTGCTTAGCCTTATATTTAAACGTATTATTTTGACCCTAGTAAGTGTCAAGTCGACCTCTCGTCACTACTTCTTCGAGATTAGACTGGATACTTACTGGGTACATATTGTTTATGTACTCATGCTACGCTTCTGTACTTAATTGTACAGGTTCTAAGGCAGGTGCATCTGGGTATCAGTCCGGAGCTCGTCCTTGATTGCACTTGGTTGAGGTTTCACGGTGAGCTGCTTCTCCTGATTGCATTCAGCAGCACTCTGGAGTCTTTCTTTTTCTATTTATGTCTACACCCTCTCGAACAGTAGGATAATCCTTTATTTCTTTTGATTCTACTCCACTAGATGTCTGTAGACTTGTGACACTAGTTCCTGGAACATACATTGGTAGACTATTCTTTTGGTGATGTAATTAATCAAAGTTGATTTTTGGTCTTCGTAACTTAATTGCCCTGCTATGAGTTATATTCCATGCGTAGTGGCTAAGTTATTTTTGAAATAAGGGAAGGATTTAATAGGAAGTAGACTAGATTCACTAGATAATTAGTGTTGGCTTGCCTGACAACGATGTTGGGAGCCATTGCGACCTGGATTATGATTTGGGTCGTGACAAAGCTCCCCTTGCAATTCAAGTATTTTCTGTTCCAACCGTAAGAACAAATCATTTGGTGTCAGAGTACTCTGACCATCGGAAGTTTCCACGTTCTCAACATGTGTAGCGTTGTCTTTCCTCACACCACTCATATCGTCCATCTTAGCTTTTCCTTTGCTTTTCGGATTACTTGGAGGAGGAGGAGGTGGAGGGCTTCTGGATCTGGTGTGATATGCTAATGATGCCAGTATGTGTGAACCAACCTTGGGGAATGGGAATAATCAAAAAGAAAGAAAAACAAAAAGGTAGTCAAGTCAGTGAGAATTCTGGACACAAATTTGCAGTATTTAAACACATATTGCGGAAATGTAAATTTGCGTCCTAATTTTGGAGCCTCGTTGTGCCCGAGGTTGGCCTAGAGACAAGTAGATTTGGAGAAATTTAAAGCCAATAATTGCCTCATTTCATTAACGTGATAAATAAGACGAATCTAAAATGATAATAAATAAATAAGTCACTAATGGCGTCTTTCTTATTACATTCGAAAAGTAATTCTAAAACAAATAAACCTAATCTACTTGGTCCCAGAGGGACCTTCTCTAGGTTTGGATTTCTTGGCTCCATCGATCAGGTTCCCCAGGTCGTGCATGTCCAGTAGTAGGTATGCCCTTGATAGATGTCCTCCTTCGTTACCCTCGGCATTCTGGCAGTCTATGACTCTTTTCCTCATCTTCTCCTCTAACTCTATTAAACCCTGCCCCAGATACTCCAGCCTTTCCGTTGACCTAGTAGCCATTTCCCTCCATTCATTGATTGCCTCCATATTGATCTTGTGTTGTTACAAATGCTCGGCCTCGGACTCGTGAACTCTTTTGCGCAGTCTGTTATACTTCACCTGTGCTTCAGCAACTTCATCTATGACTTTGTTTCCTCGATCGACCCCTGGCTCGACTATTCCTGCTATGTTATCGTACAACCATGATGGGTAGAAATAAACATGCCCTGCGTGGTATCGATCTGGTTCGATGGTTTCCTTTTCCACAATGACCTTCAAGTTCCACATGTGTTGAGCTTCACATTTGTACGGGATGTCATCATCTTGAAAATCTGCTCTCTAGTGACTCATTTTGGAGACTCGCGGTATGACTTGTTTTCTACCAGCTTGTCTCATGACCTTGATAGGAACATAGGGGTGTATGCCCCTTAAACCGATCAACACCAAATGTGGAACATCCCTGGATCTGATGATGAATTCACTGGTAGGGAACCACTCAAACATCCAATGAACCTGGTCCTCGGTCAAATTGTCAAAAAATTGTACCCATTCTGTAGCATTCTCTGGTTGAGCAAACTTGTCTGGGATAAAGGTCATTCTTTTGGGGTGATGGAAAACTATGTGATCATTCCATGGTCTTCGTGGAAACCCTTAGCGGTATTGGCCTCTTTGGAAATGTTCCATCAACCAAATCTGTAGCAACAAATTACAACCCTCGAAATGTTAGAACCCTTTCTGGCAACGGTCCAAAGCCCAATATATTTTTGCTATAATCATAGGAACAATAGTGTATGTTTGTCCCTCGATTCCTTCCATTAAGGCTTTGGTTACCATGGCCAGTCTTGTGTGAATCCTGTCCATTTTTCTTGGAAACACTATCATACCCAAAAAGCAGACGATGAACACGAAAACCCTACGATGAATCCAACCCAGGGAGGTTATGGAGAACTCATCATGAAAAATACGGTAAGATTTGTTGTGTCCGTATCATTCATAAAGGAAGTCAAAATTTATGTAGGACTTCTTCAAACATACCAAGTCGTCGTTCTTTATTAAGCCCATCATTTTCAGAAACCCCCTAGGGGTGCGATTTTCCGGTACCAATAAACCAGGACTGTCCCAAGGTAGTCCAGCGAATCCCCCTATTTCCTCCAAAAGAGGAGTCATTTCTATGTTGCCAAAACGGAATACATCCCTTTCTCCTTCCCAGAACATAGTAGCAGCTTCAATCAACATGTTGTTTGGTTGGATGTCTAACAAGGAAGGTAAGTTTACGAGGACCCTTTTCACATGATTTTTGTCACTTGACAGAAGGTCCTCCCACCAATCTAGTAATAACGATGGTATATCTTGGACCATGCCGTATCTAGGGACTTTGTGCCTCATTTTCTGCAAAATAAACAAGGTTAGACCTTTTCCCCTTTCGGGTTTGACTATTTATACATTAACGATTAGCATATCGACATTTATTTCTCCAAATAATGCATAGATCGTGGTTCGTCTGTTGGGATTATGGAAACCCCGGTGGACTTTGGACACGACTTTACTTAAAGGGTTATTATGCGGAGAACATATTAACCCAGGCTAGGTTTGACCATGATGCATGTACAGTTATTATCAGAGTAAGGTTCTATAGAGGTCTAGACTGTTACCCTCTAGTGGACAACTTGAGGGGGAAACGCACGGAATCATCGACTGCACCGTTGATCGACTAGTTTTACTGCAAATAAGCCTTTCCGAATTCAAAAGGGTGATATAAGAAGAACGCAGACACTCATCAAGTGTTGCTATGGTATTAATTACGCACGAGTGGAATATGATGTTGAGCATGGTTTATGAAAAAAGAAAATAACATGTTGTCAAGTATTTGCATGATGAAAAATGATAAAATGCGGTATTTAATAATTGTAAAGGCATTTAAGAAAGAAAACAAAGAAACAAGTCAGTTTCCATAGTAAAAAGTAATAAACATGGAAGAGAAATCATAAATGAAAAAAGATAGGCAAATAAATTCACATAGAGTAGTAAGGGGAAGGGGTGTGCAAGTATTAACAGAATAATAAAGACATGTTTAAAGACTAATTCACAAAACAGGTTCGTAATGGTAAGATCCTAAAACTATCCCCAGCAGAGTCGCCATGCTGTCGCGCCCCCTTTTTTTTTGCGAGATCGGGTTTCAACATTTTTGGGACAACTCCTTTTGAGAGGGTAAGGAATTGGAATTGAGAGATTTTCCACCTAATGGATTAAGGTGCGTTAGGGCACCTAGAGCAGACAACTCATACTACCAGTTTACATCACCAGAGATCGGGTAAGGGTTCAAATTACTTTCAGTTCACATCACCAAAGTTCGGGTAAGGGATCAAATTACCTTTAGGGAAAGGTGTTAGGAACCCCTCGAGGTCCACAATGGTGGGTCCTGGCCGAACTTACATTAAGCGAATTAGTCTAAGGAAAAGAAAGCAATTTGGACAAATAAAGTACTCGGTTTATTTTAGAACAGGAATGGGGGGTCCTAAGTTTTTTAGCCTATAGGATCACCCCGTGAAATACTTTGTATCTCCCTCAAGTCGGGGGGGCCACTCATAATATTTAGCCCACAGACTATCATCTCCTACCCGATTACTATCTTTAAGCTGTTACTTAAAGGTTCTAGTCGATTCTAGTTCGTTTCCTATGCGTGCACTACCCGTCCCGTACCTATGACCCTGGAGGTATTAGGACCTCTATTTGGTATAGTTCTAGACCCAGCCTATGTTGCTCAGAAATGTAAAAGTCTAGGCAACAAGCAAAAACAATTAGGACTTTCAGATGGCAAGCAAATATAGGCTCATATTCACCTCCACACATAAACAACGAAAGCGCGCAATTGAATGACATGCTTAATTTAAAGTCTTATAGGCAGGATATCTATGTGAGAAATAAGCAAGCAGTGATTTATAGAAGTAGTTTCATTCAGGAGAATGTCAAGATCTATTGTTTGCCTATTGATTTTATTCAGTAATATCTAGGCCTTTCAGGCTGTAAGGAATCACAGTTTCGAATCCAGATTTGTTATTAAGACCTATAGACATGTTGTCTAAGTGATTGACAATGGAGATTGTATTCAGAACTAATTAGTATAACCCTATAGGCATGATATCTACGAGTGTGCTGGTTATTATACTATGGACATGACTTCTAGGCGTATAACTGATTTTAGCTTTATAGACATGTTTCATAGCTTTGTATTTCACTTTGACCCTATAGGCATGCTTTCTAATTATTGTACTGACTTAAGTCCTATAGGCATGATTTCTAGGTTTGAAACCGGTTTCAGTCCTATAGGCATGGTATCTATTATTGAATTAATTTAACCATATAGGTATGGTCTCTATTGAGCAGTAATACGGGCATAAATTGTACATATTACAAGACAAATAATTAAATCAAACATTGAGGTCCTATAGGCATGATTGCTAACATATGTTTGTTGGACAAGTTAATGCAATTTTAATCCTATAGGTAGGATTTCTAATGCAATTTTAATCCTATAGGTAGGATTTCTAATGCAATTTAATCCTATAGGAAGGATTTCTAATATGCAAGCATGGTACAACACTCACATGATTTTAACAAATATGATGTAAAACAAGATTAACATAACAAATGAAACTCTATTGGCATGATTTCTACCTGAATTGCCCAAAGAAAATAAAGGCCCTGCCCAAAATCTGTTCATTACAAGCTTATTATAAACCAGAGTATAAATTACATAATAGTAATAAGATAAACAATAGGGAGCCTTCATTAGGCCCAAATAAACTTGGGAAACCAGGCCTTCAAACCAATCAACTTTGAGGCTCATTTCATGGGGACAACATAGCCAAGAATGGGTGATTCACCCATAGCACATATAGAACCAGGTTTCCAGTGTGTCAAAGTTACCAAGGGCTTCAAGGACCCAGGGCAATTCCCACGTCAGAACCACATATTCAGAAGATGATTCACAAGAGATTGGTAACCACTTCCCAGTGTGTCAGAGTTCACAGGAGTCTCACATGGACCTTGAGCAGTGCTCACACTGGGGTGATTTAGAACCTAAGGGACTAAGAGTGGAAGTTTTAAAAGAGTGATAGAAAAAGGAGGTAGGGACAGATTTTAAAACAGTGTTGAGTTCAGAAGAAACAAAGTTCAGAACACAGAATTGCATTCAGCAAAACAAGCAAGGTTCGTAAAGTACATAGTTTCAAGAGAACTAATTATACTAAGTGAGCATGTTGACATTTAGGACAACCATTGCTTGATCACAAAAATAATTTAGAATAAACAGTCAGATTATCACATGACATGTTAGCAAACAAATTGACGGGGCTCATAAATTAAGTAACAATACATATCTGCGAAGTTAGGATAAGTTAACTAATTGCATGCTGATAGTATCTTAAGGAATGCAAAGTTCAGAACAGGTGCAGGATTAACAAACAGTGTGCATGGAAAAGTTTTTAAACATTACGCCAGTTTTTAAGAGGATTCATATTATTCAAAATAACTAATCCTAAATTAATAATATTAACTATAGGATTAAATAAAGTCATAGAAGAAAAAGAGCAGAATCATACTCGGAATTTAAAAATGCTGGTAAAGCAACACATATTATGAAAAACATGGAGAATAAAGTGACAAAGGGATTAGGGCTTACCAGTTAAGCAAGAAAGTAAGTAACCACAACAGTAAGTCCAGAATCAAATGGCCTTGGCTTTCAACCGGCCAAGACCAGAAACAATGAGCAAAGAGAATGAGAGTAAAGAATCTAAGTTTCAATGAGAGTATTAGAGTTCGAGCCTGTCTTAAAGGGGAAAGGGGAAAGGGTTTAAATAGTGTTCAATTAGACAGACAAATAAGGGAAGTAATCAAACACATATAGGTAAGGAAATAAATTAATCATAAAATCAATTGAAGTCAAAGTTCAGTCAATTAACAGAGGCATAACAACGTGTAATCAGGCGAGTAACATTTAAAATAAGGAAAATATCAATTAACAGTCAATTTTAAGGCAAATAAGGTAAGAAAATAAAGGAAACATGGTATATTGAGCAGAAGTAAGGAAAGTTTCATTCATATACGAAAAAGGAAAATATTTAAAATCAGTAAGGAAGGAAAGATTTAAACCCTAATTTTTAGGTAAAACACATAAATCGATAGAAATAAAAAGGCAAAGAGTCACATGGTTCATAGAATGAACATAGACAAGAATATACTCAAAGAACACATAATCGAACCAGATCTGGTCCCAAAATAAAAGGTCTGAAATCCTAATCTTAGGTAAACCATAAAATCGATAAAAAATAAAGGTATATATTCAAATATTTTAGTAAAATGAACATAGACAGGAGGTTGTTCAAAAAGAAAAATCAGAATCGAACCAGGTCTGAAACCTTAATTTAGGGCAAATAAAGGAAATTAACAAGAATAGGCAGATTCACGCATAATGAAGTGAATATAGACGAGATAATGTTAAAAAACAAAGTTTGAACCAATTTAGGTTCGAATCAAAGAGAATCTGAAACCCTAACCTTTAGGGCTAAGTAAGAATCCACAAGAGATACATAAAACAACCGTACTCACAAAAAATACGGGATGAACACGGAAGGAATACACAATAGGTTAAGGATTTTGAACCAGATTTGGTTCGAATCTCTCAAGATCTGCTTGCCATTTTAGGCAAGCTATTAGGAAATACCAAAATTGGGTAGCATTAAGGAGATAAGACCGAATAAGGTAAGGAATCATAGATTGATTCCATTCCTGGGGTTAGAATCAGGGAGATTTTGAGTGACGGCGCTAGGGTTTTGAGAGGAGAAGAAGAAGAGAGAGTTTGAGGGCGGAGGAGTGGGTGAAATTGGTTAGGGTTAAACGGGTAGGTTATAATTAAAAAAGGGTGGAATGGTACGAGCCGTTGATCTTCAGAGATCAACGGCTGTAATTTAAAAAGGTTGGGTTAGGTGTTTTGGACGGGTATAGGTCTGGGTTAATGGGTATTAGGTATTGGGGTATTGGGCTGGTATAATTGGGTAGTGTATAGGTCCGAAATTGGATTTTTAGGGCTATATTTTAAATACCCAACTTATAAAAATAATTAATAAATAGCAAAAATATCATTTGTGCATGAAAATGATTTAAAATAATTATTTAATATTATAAAAATATAAAAAGTCATTTTCTCGTATGAATACTATAATTATGCATACATATGGGCTATTATTGCAAAATATGCAATTTTAGCCTAAGGGTGCAAGAAAATACAATTATAATAAATATATAAATAATATTTAAAGCTTAATACGGATATAGATGATGAAAATTAAATGATAAATCATCATAAAATTTATTTGAGATGTAATTAATAATTACTTATATAATAGAATGCAGGAATAAATTGATTAAAAGTTTTTTTAAAATTATAGAAAATTATGAAAAAATACTTGATGATGCTCATGCACTTTTTTGGAGGTATATATATATATATTTTTTTTTGAGAAATATGAGGAAAAATTGGGTATCAACACAAATAGCATCCCTTGGAAAAGAATTGTGGCCATAAGAAAAACCAAGAAGGATTATTTCTACCTAAATTTTTTTTCAACACATATAAAATAACACAACTAACATAGCATAGAAACACCCAAAAAGTCTCTTCACCTCACACTTAAAAGTATGCATTGTCCCAATTACATACATATAAATACAAAAGGGTAAAAGAAACTCCATGGTAGGCTAACAGTCGAAGTGTTAGCAGGCCAACGGCCGAAGCGTTAGCAGCTCATGGGGTACTCAGACTTCTTCCATACTTGGTTCTTTGTGCCGACACCCCAAACTTAGTGCTAACCATCTCACTTGCTTTTTCTTTCATACAATGGCCTTGCTTCCCATGCTCCTAGAGAAATCAAAAATAACACTACAAGAACAATACAATAATAAATAAAAAAAATTTAAAAAAGCAGTAAAGAAGGGTTGCCTCCCAACAAGCGCTTGAATTAATGTCGCTGCACGACGCGAATCATTTTTTGCCTCCACCTCGAGCTTATGAATTGAACCCCAAGTTTTCGGTTATGCTCCAAGGGATGGTGGAACAAATCTAACTGGCCCAAGGAAACAATATAGTATTCTGCACTTCTTGGCCTTTAGATGAGGTGTGTAATGCTGACTTTCTAGCAAGAAGAATTCTAAAATGTAGGGCCCTTGTTCCTCATTCCTTGACTCCTCAATTTTCTCGGATGACTCTATTTCCATATCAATATCCAAACACAATACGGAAAAATACTTGGAGTGTGGACCAATGCACTCAACTAAATGAACATTGGGATTGTCAACATCCTCAACACCAATGACACTAGAGTCAACTAAATATGTATCATCAATTTCCTTGGTTAACTCTAGTATCTTTTTTACAACATTGTCATCCTTAAATTCTAGTTTGATAGATTGTTGGTGTTTTACTCTAACCTCCTCCATTAGCATCTCAATTTCTGCATCTAATGCATGATCTTTTTGACTACTATCCACAATATTATCTTGTTGAGCATTAAATGCTTTAACCAATTGACTCACTTGTGCTTCCATATTATGAATAGTTGCCCCTTGCCTTTGGATAGTATCCCATAGTCTTTATATTTGCAGTTGTTTCTCATTACTTTGTCCATGAAACACTTTAACATATCTTTGATCTCAGCTTCCTTGGGTTCTTTGTTCCTATTAACTTCGCCAGAAAAAGTAGAACCATCATAGTAAGGGGTTGGGGGAGGATAAGAAATACTAGCACAACCATGAAAGTAACCATCTTCACCACCACACATTTTTAGACATATTCCACACATAAGATTGAGTTGGTGCACATAACTCGCTTCGAAAATATTTTGACAATTTTGCAATAAGTGGTTTCTTCCACAATAAGCACAAGGAATATCAATAGTAGAATTACCAACATTGACACTCTCATAATTCCAAGATGACATGTTTCTCAAATCAACAAGTAAAACTAAAATTAAAAAAATCAAATCCTAGAACACGAAATAAAAGTTCAAACTTGAAACCTAACAATATGTACAGCTACAGCTACACCGTTAGTTCTCCGAAAACGACGTCAAAATTTGACCACGCCCAACTCTAGTCCTAAAATGGATATGCGGTCAATGTAAATATAATACGGTCTAAGAGTCCGGAGTCGAATCCTACAGCGAACTAAGGTTTAGCTACAACTATTTATTATCACTAAGAGGACAAGATCGAACAATTTCTAAGTTATAAATATTAACATTCGTTTGTCTTACTAATTAACTAAAAAATTAGAGAAGTGAATTAATAACTAAAGATACTAAGGGTTGAATACAAGATTAAGGAGTACTAGAGTTATGATTTCCCCAATTGTCGGAATCCTTCCCGTTATGTCTTCTATAATTTTGCCTAATTATTCTCTACCGATCGTGAGTACTTTGGTTGTCGTAATTCTCTATCAAGTAACGACCACAATTTACTTGATGTATTCTCTCGAACTACACTAGCTGGCACTACTTCACCGCTCACTACGATCGCACCAAGGTTTCATTACCTCTAACCCATCCTTTAACCCCACCGTATTGATCTCTCACATACGTTAGGAGTGATGTTGTTCAACAACTGCCTAAATGCATACTCTCTCTAGAGCAGTACACACTAAATAGGCATAGTCAATTAATGGTCATTCAATCAACAGCAACAAACACGTAGTTGAACAAGTAGAGAAATCCATCGGCTCAATTATATAAAAAATAACAAGAATTCATCCTACAAAGGTTGCATCAAAACCCAAGATAACAAATTAGCTATTCATAATAGTATGCAAAACAACAATACTAGAATTCATAACCAATAATGGAAATAGAGGAAGAAAGAGGGGAAAATGTGAAGTTGAATCATTCTCCTTGCTCCAAGTGTGTTCTTGCCTCCCTAAAGTCTTATCTCTCTCCAAAGTAGTGTCTCCTCCTTAAAAACACGGTTTAGGATGTATTTATAGAGACTAGGGTTTGTATGGGGCGGATTTCCTTCTCCCATTTCGTATTGGAGAAGCTAGTTTCTTCTGCTCCGGTCCCAGTCTGGCGAAGTGAACCTCGCTTTGTTGTCGGGGACTTTTCTCTTCGGCAATATTTTCACCAATTTTTCTCCTATTAGATCCTTTTCCGCATAAGTTTTTTCCTACACATAAGAAATATGTAATGAGCATATTTTCACTTCAAAAGCAGTGTGAACTCTCGCAACTCACAAGATCTACACTCAAACACATTCAAGATATGTGTTTTTCATCATTTATCAATCATTCAAGAAACACATAAATCCATAAACTCTGTGGATACCAAAAGGTGCTGGAAAAGCAAGTATTACCCCACCTTGATGTCCCCTAACAACTCCCCCACCACCACTGGTTCCTGGATTGCCCTTGGAGCATCCATCAGTATTGAGTTTAATCATATCGGCCTAGAAAAATTTCTTGACAACACTGGTGATGTTTAGTTTTGGCTTTGTTGTTTCACAAATATTAATCATTTGCTTCCAAGTGGTGGATATATCAACTTGTTTGAACTGTTTCTGAATAATAATAGTAAACCCAATGGTATATCAAGTGAGCTATCTTAGGAATATTAATTCATTCTTATTTATATTTTATCTGTACCTGGTCTTCCAAATATGCCAATTGATCAGAAGAGGAATAACCTATAGCATAAGCTTATGAATTATATTCTGATAATTAGCAAACCACCATGTTTATATCTCCTGTCTAATTTCCCCTCCAAATTCTTTAATTCCAAACTGGTTTCTGAAGATATTTCATATATTCTTGCTGAGTTTGCTACCACTAAAGATGTGATTCACATCATCACGCATAGGAATATCACAGCAGTCACACCTAGAGGGATATGAAAAATCAAGATTCATAATATTATCACCAGTAGGTAGTCTATTTCTCAATAGCTTCCAGTTAAAGAATGAAATTTTAAAAGGGATAGCCTTGTGCCACAGATTCTTCTTAACAAAAGTAACACTTTGCTTTTGTCTCAGAGCATTCCAGGCAGAGGAACAGGTGAATTCCCCATTCATAACAAAAGTAGCTCCAATCCATAATGCTTGGTCAAGTTCGTCTGAGATACCAATTTTGATCCCTTTGATGTGGTTGACTAGATGATCCGGGATGCACTGTGATAACTTAGCAATATCCCAATTTTTAGAGATTAAATTAGCAACCGTAGTTTTATGGGGTACATTACAGTTACATAGAGTTGATACAGATCCCAAACATGTCCAGTTATCCCAAAGGAATGATGATTTAACCTTTTGGATCCTCCACAATATGTTTGTCGCAATATCTTTCTTGATATCCGTCAAACTCCTCCAAAGTCCAAATTGCTTGCTTTTCCCTTTCCTGGCCACTGGATGTAATCTGCTACAATATTTAGCCTTTAGAAAATTGACCACAATGAATTTTGTGTCCTGAATAGCCACCACAGTTTAGCTATAAAGGATCTGGAAATATCATATAAAGTTTTAAAACCAACTCCTCCAACTTCAGTAGGGTAACATAGTTTGGTCCATGCTACCAAGTGATGTTTCATATTACCTTCCTGTTGCTCCCAGAAGTAATTTGCAAAGTATCTCTCAAGAGTTCTGAGTACAGTCATTGGGGGTTGGCATATAGATAGGAGATTCATAGGAATAACAGATCCTGCATGTTTAATCAGTATGGCTTTCCCACCAGTACATAACATATGTCCCTGCCAACTTGTGATTCTTTGAAATATTTTGGATACCATACTATAGAAGAATTGGATCTTTTTCCTTCCGATATATATAGGACAACCTAAGTATTTGAAAGGGAAAAAATTCCTTCTTACTTTTAGTTTCCTTTCAATAGCTCTAATCCTATTTTGATTTCATTCTGGCTCACAAGATAGCATCTTTTCTTTGTACTCACCTTTTTTTCCTGATGATCTTTCATATTCTGCTAAAATCTTGATCATCTTTAAGGATTTCGTATTTCCAGATGTGAAGATGATTAAACCATCTGCATAAGACAAATAATTAAACTGAGGTCCTTTCTTGTTCATGGTAAAACCTGAGAAGTCTTGATTGTCATGTACGAAATTCAGTACTCTAGAGATAGCCTTAGCAGCAATAATAAATGGGGTTAAACTGTCAAGGTGTATATTGGGTTAAACTGAAATGGACAAATTATGAATCCCAAAAGCCTTGAGGTGCACCATGAGGTCAAGCCAAACGGATAATATCTTGATAGTTGAGCCCGGACGTGACAAGTAATATAGAGTCAGTTGATGTGGGGCTATAATTTCATAGTTTCGTACATTATTTGTCTTGCATTTTACATGATTTAATGATAAATTATACTTTATTTGCGCATAATGAAGTCTACTTTATGTGTAGGACCAGGCCTCACCCTCCTGTCTTCGGGGGTGAGCGACATGAGGACCCCCAGGACTTCATTGATAGGTGCAGGGACAGACTGCACAACATGAGTATATTGGAGTCTCACGGGCTGGACTTCACTACCTTTCAGCTGGAGGGCAGGGCCCATAGGTGGTGGAAGTCTTATCTTTTTGGAAGACCCGCAGGTTCTCATCCCATGACCTGGGACCAGTTCACACGCGTATTCTTGGACAGGTATATTCCAACCTCTTAGAGGGAAGAGTTGCGGTTCCAGTTTGAGCAGCTTCAGCAGGGTCAGATGTCAGTGACCGATTATGAGGCGAGTTTCTCTGAGCTATCTTGCCATGCACTTATGATACTTCCTACTGAGGCAGAGCAAGTGTGGAGGTTTTTTGCGAGGTTACACTTAGGTATTCAGGCTAGTATGGCCCGGGAGGTGGATATGGGGACTTCCTACCAGGTAGTAGTGGAGATTGCTCGGAGGATTGAGGGTTATCATCAGAGGGGTGGAGAGAAGATGCAACAAGACAAGAGGGTCCGTTATTCCGGAGAGTTTAGAGGTGTCCCGGCTGGGGGCAGAGGTCAATTCAGGAGGCGTCAACCCAGTAGACCCCCATATCCAGCACCACCACCTCCACGGGGTGCTCCAGCGCGACCCTATTTCAGTGCCATGCCCGAGAGTTCATACCGCGCTATAGCCATTCAGGGTTCTTCCAGTGGGTATTCACGCTACCAAGGTTAGGCCTCAGGGCAGCAGATCACCGCGCCAAGAGGTTGTTTTGAGTGCGGGGATCTTAGTCATGTGCGGAGATTTTTCCCCAGTCTTCGGGGCAAGGTAGTGCAGCAGGGACAACAGCCCATGATTACAGCATCAGCTGTCCCGCCAGCCATCCGGAAACCCAGAGGCGGATGGCACGTGGGTAGGGTCCGTTCGAGATATGGAGGCTAGACAGGTAGAGGACAGCCATGTGGCTCTCCAGCCAGTTTCTATGCTTTTCCGGCCAGACCAGATGCAGTGGTCTTAGATGCCGTGATCACAGGTATTATTTCTATCTGTGGTAGAGATGCTTCAGTACTATTTGATCCAGGGTCTACCTACTCATATGTGTAATCTTTGTTTGCTCATTTCCTCGATGTTCCTCATGAGTCCTTAGGTACTCCTGTTTATGTGTCCACTCATGTGAGAGATTATGTTGTTGTAGATCGGATATATCATCCTGTGTGGTCACATTCTGTGGATATGAGACTATAGTGAATCTTCTGTTGATTGATATGACCGACTTTGAGGTCATCATGGGCATGGACTGGCTATCCTCATATCACGCCATCCTTGATTGCCATTCCAAAACTGTTACCTTAGCGATGCCAGAGTTGCCAAGATTGGAGTAGAAGGGTTCGTCTGTCAGTACATCAAGTCAGGTTATTAATTTAAATATGTTTCTTACTAAATCTTTTATATTAAGGAAAGTTATTTACTTGGAAAACTTATTAAAATGGGAAATCACTAGAGTGTTCACTGTCGGCTTGCCTAGAAATGGTGTTGGACGCCATCACGACCTAAAATGGAATTGGGTCATGACATTCAATCTCTGGATCTGGTCCTTGAGTTGTAGCAGCTTTGTTCTTGAAAGAGGTGGTGGATAGCACTTGAGAGAATATGATTTTTAGGTTTTGCAAGTTTTGAGTGAAACCTCTTGCATCATGTTAATAATATATGTGTGATGTCATGAAATATGATGCAAGAGAGTGTCCTTTAGTTTGGTCTTAGCAAGCTACAATTGTGCTTTTTGTACTGTTGTTAGACGATTTACAACTATAGAGTTGACTGCATGACAACCAAGGGAATCGATCCTTATATGTTCCCTCTATTGTTCCCTTATCTGATTTCATTGAGAATTGAACCAGACATCTGACTAGTTACTATGAACGCAAGGGAACTAATTGTATCAGGTTGTTTATCTAGTTCTCTCATGAAGTTTGTCAAATCATCAAAACAAAAGAAGCATAACTTATTAAATTCCCTTTTTTTATGACGACAAACTTAGAATTGATATTCCCCCTGAGAACCAGATCCCACATTGTTCCCCTTACGAATCAGCCATATTCTCCATGAGAACCTGTTTCTTCCCTTTCAATTTTCAAATAACATATCTGTTGTCAGTCGATACAGTGGAGCAGCTTTTACAACTGTAGAGTTGACTGTACGACGGCCAAGAAAACTGATCACATTTGATCCCTGTTTGGTTCCTCAAGAATGTTTGGAAAATCATCAAAACACGAAATAGCATAACTTATCGTCAATTTTCCCTTTTTTGATGATGAGAAACCCAAAATTTCAATTCCCCCTAAGACCAAATCTCCACATTGTTCCCCCTACGAATCAGCCATATTCCCCCTGACAACCTGTTTCCTCCCTTTCAATTTTCAAATAACATATATGTTGTCAATCGGTACAATACAACAGATTTTACATGTGTAGGGTTGACTGTAAGACGGCCAAGGGAACTAATCACATATGTTCCTTATCTGGTTCCTCGAGAACATTTGGCAAATCATAAAAACACGAAATAGCATAACTTATCATCAATTTCCCCCTTTTTTATGATGACAAATCAAAAATTGATATTCCCCTTGTGAACCAAATTTCTCACACGTTCTCCTACGGAGAAGACCTATAATCAACATGTTAACATCAATGTTCCCCCTACGAAGAAGACCTATCTTTCATGCACAACACAACATATCAATTCAGTTTTGTTCCCCCCTGCTTACACCTATGTAACCTGTTGACACCTATGTAACTTTCCCCTTTTGGCATCATTGAAAAGAATAACAGAAGAAGCACAACCAAAAAGAGGTTCAGCAACATTAACTCATTCCACTTGAGCAACACAGTATAAACAGTAACAAGCATAACAAGTGAATTTTATTGCACAAAATAGAGTGATTGCCCATAGTAGTGTAATTATAACTGTAACGATCCGATCGGTCATTTTGCATTATCGGACCCCGTTTCCCAAAATGAAACTTCCCATAGCGGCTTATTGTGATTTATGACTTGCGGGGGCGGGTGGTCCGGGTTTCTGAAGTGTTTAGAGTGCTATAGGAACACTTGGTTCATTAAGGTTGGCCTTTAAGGCCAAGTTTGACTTCGGTCAACATATTTAGTAAACGATCTCGGAATCAAATTTCGACGGTTCCAGTAGCTTCGTACGATGATTTTGGACTTAGGCGTATGTTCAGAATAGGTTTTGGATGACCCGGGAGCGTTTCGGCGCCCAATGTTGAAATAAGAAGTTCCTTAAGTTCCTATTGTGGTTTGGGATGTGTTTTTGTGTTATCGAGGTTCAAACAGAATTCCAAGATCGGGAATAGTTCCGTTATGTCATTTATGACTTGCCTGCAAAATTTGGTGTCGTTCTGAGTAGTATAGGTCGGTTCGGCGCGTTTTTAGCAAAGTCAAGAAAACTTAAAGTTCCTAAGTTTGGTTCTAGGGGTTTTGAGGTGTGATTTTGAGTTTTAGCGTTGTTTTAAGTGTTCCGAAGGCTCGAGCGAGTCCGTGTTATGATTTGAGACTACGTTGGTATATTTGGACGGGGACTAGGGTGGGCCCAGGTGCCTCCTGGACACCACACGAGGCCAAAAACCAGCTGAAATAGCTGTTGGTGCACCTGTTCTGGTGTGATCCGCAGGTGCGGTTGCCCAGTCGCAGGTGCGGGACTGCTCCTGCAGTCCCAGCCTCGCAGGTGCGACCCCCAGTGGGCAGTCCATTTCTCACAGGTGAGGACAAGGTTCCGCAGGAGCAGAGCCATAGGTGCGGTCTCCCCTCCGTAGGTGTGGGCCTAGGCTTCCTCGTCCATTTCACATTTCTGTAGGTGTGAGCCTTTGCTCGCAGGTGCGAGACCGCAGGTGTGTCCCCGAGCCGCAGGTGCGGAAACACTGTTAGACAATGTGTTTCTTAAATATGGGATTCTTCATTATTTCTTCATTTCTTCCTCCATTAGAACAACTTGAGAGCTTGGGAAAAGGGCTCAACGGCTCAACCACTAAAAGGTAAGTAGATTCTATCCTAGAGTTAGTTAATGCATGCATTCTTAGTGGAATTTAACTACTTGATTAGTAAAAATTTAGGAATTTGGGTAGTAACCTAGGGCCTACGAGAACTTAGAAAATTACCCTTCAATTAGCTATGAAATCAAGTAAAAATCATGTATTAATGATCCTTAGGCTATGGGTGAGTGTTTCCTTCGAGAATTTTGGGAATCCGAGCATGCGGGCCCGGGGTTAGATTTTGGGATTTCTTCAAGAATGGTGAATTTGGCTAAGTAACAGGATAATTCCATGCTTTGAATATGAATTGATATATTTGTGTAACATTTGGCTAGTTTTGAGTCTGTGGGTGTCGAGTTCGGAGTTTCGGGCGCATTCTTGACCCGGGGAGTAGGTGCGACGCGAGGTGAGTCTCATTTCTAACCTTGTAAGGGGAGCTGTCCCCCGGAGGCGATTTAAATGCTATATGTGATAATTGTGGGGGTACGTACGTACAAAGTGACGAGAGACCGTACGTAGCGGCTATTACTATTATGTCCGGGTAGTTAGGCCTACATCATGCCTTGTGTTTTACTTGATACGAACTATATACTTAATAAATTCTATTTAACCAAAGAATTAGACCCTTTGACTAAAGCTTATTTTTAAGATGAATATGGGTTACTGATAATCAAGGTAATGGAGAAAAATGAACAATAGACAATATTGCAGAAATATAGCAAATCGAAGTTAATTTTATTCGAGAATCATATGTCTTTACAAGTTGTATTCCCCTCCCTTATATAGGAGATTCTTATAACGTACGACTCTTGCTATGGTTACTCATTAATGAATAATTATGACATTAATGAGGCGTTACAAAGGATAACGGTAATTGGGGTTTGGTTACATAACGTTCGAGTAATCAATTGTGGGTCTTTGAATCTGCCAGTAGCTTTGTCTAGATTCATTTTGACCGTGACTCTCTCCCGTTTTGATCAAGTTGAGTTTTCCGTGGCTGATAAGTTCGTGGGTTTACTGAACCGTGACTCTTTTTGTATAGTACCTCTTCAAAGAATCACGTCCAGCTGTCGCGTTTTTCTGTGCCCACGTGACTGGCTAAGTTGTCAAAAGCTGGCTTACGTGTGAAACATTTTTTTACCAATACAGATAGTCCCCCCACTTACCATATATTAAACGATTAATATTTGGTAAGTGGATATTCATTTATGGTGGGAATATGTTGTCGCCTCTTTTCCTTAAATCATTGTATCCTTCTCTGCACCATAGGCGTCGTTTGTCACTTCCATTTAATGCTCATACCACGTGTCCTTTTTTCNGAACTTTCTTCTTTGCCTTTGTAAACATGCCTTCTTCAAACCAACCTCAAAGAGTAATAGATATTGAAAGTTTAATGCCATATTCTACTTCGACTAGGAGTCGGAGGGGTGGTAGACTTAGAAGTTTAGGATCCACTCCTTCGAGGGGCTCCTCTTCTTCTCAGATAGTTCCTCCTCCTTCCAGTAGATCTCCAGTTTCTCCGAGGTTTAGGGTTTCTCGGTCTTTGTCTAGAAGTAGAGGCGAACGCCTTCGTGAACCTGGAGTCGATGAAATTCTCCCTACTGAGTTTGTTTTTTCTAGGGTTAGTCAAGTTCTTGTAGATCAATCTTCTTCTCTTGATAGTGTCGAATGATATCCAACCCTTATAACTGAGGGTCAGATTTTCCTTGTTCGTAGGGAGTGCTTTTGGAGGTCTGACTTTCCTGTCTATATTCCGAATAGTAATCAAAGAATAATGTCTTACAAGGGGATATTCTTTTGTTTACACTTATCCTTTCACTTTAGGGTTTAGACCCCCCATTGACCCAGTTATAATTGAATTTTGTCGTTTTTTCAATATCTGCTTAGGACAAGTTGGCCGCTTATGTGGCGAGTTGTCGCATGTCTTAGGAGTTTGGTTTCTTTAGCCTCGGTTCCTTTTACCTTCAACCATCTTATTCATCTCTAGTCTCCCACCTTATTTCGTGAAGGGGTTTTTAATCTAACTTCTAGAAGTAAAAGAGTGCTAGTAACCCCTGGAGATGATAAGGATAGGGGTTGGTACCTCCGGCATGTTGTTGTACCCACTGTTGGTTTAGTGGGTGAATAAAATCTTCCCTTCCCTGAGAAGTGGAATCGCGCACGTGATATGCTTTAGCTCACATTTACTTTTTCTTGTTTTGACTTGAGATGTTTTATTAACACCGTATCTGGTTTTTCTTCTTTCAGCAATCATGAATACTGTTGAGAATGTCTCTAGTATTTGTGATTGGGTAGAAAAATTATTGTCTGTTGCTCCTTCAGAAGAGAGATCTTGGAAGTACCTCGCTGGGAGGTATGGTTGGCAAGTAAAGACCCAAGGTAAGTGAAGCTCTTGTTCTTGCTTATTTCCTTACTCGAGTCTCTTTTTTTGTCGTTTAACTTTTTCCCTTTTAATAGGGTTCTCTGCTCGTGGGGTGTCTGCTTCATCTATCCCGAAGATGTACTTGGCTCAGGCGCAGGAAATTATTGTTGGTTCATCTTCCTCGAAGAGGAAGATTAGTGAGTCTCGTTTCGTAAAAGAAGAAGAAGATGGTGCTTTAGTGCACAGGCCACGGAGAAGGCGAATTGCTTTAGATGATGAGCTTACAGCCTTAACCTTGCCTTCCGTGTATGTGATTGAGCACCCTGTCCTTGATGATGTTTCACATTCCCCTATTCATGAGGGTGTTGATCTTGCTCCTGACAACGTCCGTTTGGCTGCTGTCTTTCCTGCTTCTTTGAGAGAAGTTGTTTCGTCTGTTGCTTTGTCTGTAACTTCTTCAACTCTTCAACTCTCTGTGCCTGCTGCTTTGCCTGTGGCTTCTCCATCTCCTCAACCTTCCATGCATGTTGTTGTTCCATCTCTTCCTGCTTCCATGCCTTTCGTTAGGGAAGTAGGGTCTTCCAGCAGAGAGATGCGGCAGGTGGTAATAGAGGTTCCAGCTGAGGGGAATATTTTCAAGAAAACGGGTGAGCCCGAAGTGTGGCTCAAGACTTTGATAGGTCCCTCTGAGAAAGTAAAGCTAGCTAGCCACGGTGCTCTTACATGGGCCAATGAGGTCATGCATACTTCTTTGAAGGTATGATGCAAGTTATCCTCTTTCACTCTCGTATATGAAATTTACCATATCTGACTGGTTTATTTCTTGTAGATTAACCTTATAGGCATGGGGCTTATGAAGAGGATTTCAAACATGGACCAAGAGACAAAAGAGTTGCAGGCCGATGTTGATAATTGGAGAGCACAGTATGATAGCCTAAGGATTGACACGAATGCTTTAGAAGAGGAAAGGAGTACCTTGAAGCGGCATATGAGACTCATGGCAGCAGAACTGGAAGTAGAGAGGGCTTCTTGCAGTCAGGCTGATAAAGATAAGAGTGTTCTGGAGTCTTCTTTCGAGAAGAAGTTGTCCCGTGCCTCAGAGGAGATTAGAGACTGGAAGAACTTGTTGGGGCAGAAGGAGGAACACGTAGGCAAGCTCGTGCAATCACTCACTCGTACTCAAAAAGACATTCGTAGGGCTTTAGACAAAGCTCAAACTTTAGAGGAGTCGATTGTTCCATTAAGGGCCGCCCATGAAGCTGCGGAAGCGGAGAAGGACGGATTGAGAGCTGAGGTTCAAGTATGGGCAAAGGATTATGAAGATTTGGAAGAGGTGGATGATGTCGATGTGAGTTGGGCGTATATGAATTCTCGCCTTGACACATTAATGGAAATGAGTCCAGATGGTTTTGACCTTAGTGCTGAAATAGACAAAACTAAGGAAGCCATGGAGAAGGCTCAACAAGGTCATAACCTCTCTTCACCTGATGGTTAGATTCCAGCCGCTCATGCCTCTTCATCCCCAGTTTCTCCCGCTCCTTCTGCCACTGAAGTCAACCCCTCTCTTGAAAAGATTTAGTTGGTTTATCCCCTTTTTTTTCTTTGTATCAATTGGTGGTTACCCCCAGTCCCATTAGAGGTAAATTTGGATTTCCTTAAGGTCCCCAAATGACAACTTAGGGGCACCACAATGTATATAAAAATTTTATACGGCTAAGTATAAGTTAATACTTAGTTTTAGCCGTTTTAATATATAAATGTTAGTTCGACTTTTGTTGAGTTTCTATTTCACTCTTTAAGTCTTTTGCATGCTTCATTTTTTGAGGTTTTAGTTTTACTTTCGAGTTTTGCATGTGGAATGCTATTAGACTACTCGTACCTTTTTTGTAATAGGCACGGTGTCATATTAAATGTGTACCTTTTTGTAATAGGCATAGTTTATGTAAGAGGGCCCTTTATAATTGGCATGAATAAGACGTCTCAACTTCATGATAATGCAATAGGGTGATAGGAATTTTACACATGTTTAAGAATGTTTCCAAGGAAAGTTTTTCTTGTTTGAACTTCCATGACATTTTACATGTGTTTGATTATCGTCTGGAACTCATGCTTGCAACTTTTTTTGTTTAACAGATTTGATATACTCTTGTATTTCGTAATTGTTTTTCATAGGCAACAGTTTTTCGATATTAATACAAGGAAACAACTATTTTTTATTAGTAACAGTTTTTGTAAAGATTGGGGTTTTTACCCGCAACTGTTTTGGAAACAGTTTTCTAATAAGTGTGAGGGAAATGTTTTCTTATTCGTAACTGTTTTTATTTAATAACAATTTTTTGAACAAATACAAGGATTTAGATCTTTTCATCCATAATAGTTTTATTTGAGAACAGTCTTTTTGAATGAGTACATTGACGATGATATTTTACCCCTAACTATTTTTGTTACAACAACTTTGAATAAGTATAAAGATGTACATTTCTTTCTCGTGACTAATATTTTGCCTTTCAACCTGAATATGTTCAAAGGTTTTTGCTTTTTGCATTAGGCTTTGTATTTGGATGGCTCTTTTGATTTTTTTCGATTCTGCTCGTGTCACTTGTCTTGTTGGGTAGATGGGTCTTCAGGCTCGAGCTTTTGACTTTCTGATAGTCTTCTTTGCTTCGTCTTAGCCTTCCATACTATATAGTCCCCCAAGTGTTTGAGCTTTGAAGAAAGAAATCTCAAGAACTTGATTCTTCCTTCCTTGTGGTCCTTTTCCTGAAAAGCAAAAACATTCCGGACTCGAAGGTATATAGTTTTTTAGATGATGACTGCTTAACCCTTTTAAAACGTCCATCAGAAAGTGTAACCCTAGACCGGGAATTGTGTTATTTCCTCGCGTCTTTGCAGGTCTAATATCATCATTTGTTGATGGGTTATCTTTGTGCCTATCATCTAAAAAAGTTAGTAAAATTTTCAAATGTTCAAAATAAAATTGAAAGTGTGATACCTGACGGGGGGTATTCTTTTATTTTAGAAGTAATACTTCTTTATATGGATGGCGTTCCAGCTTGTTGGTAGAACTCTGCCGTCCATAGCTTCCAACTCATAGGCGCCTTTCCCAGCTATGCCTCGGATTTTGTAAGGTCCTTCCCAGTTTGGATCTAGCTTTCCTGCACCTGCTTCTTTCGTTGATTGAAAGACTTTTTTGAGGACGAAGTCCCAATCTTAAAGTACCTGAGATGAGCTTTAAGGTTGTAATAACGCTCTATGATTTGTTTTTGAGCTTCCATTCGTACCAATGTTTCTTCTCTCCGTGGTTCGAGCAGGTCCAGGTTGGTCCTTAATTCGTCGTCATTTTCACCCTCCATGGCTATTGAGAACCTTATGCTTGGTTCGCCAATATCCAAAGGTATTAAGGCTGCTGAGCCATAAAAAAAGCGAACGGAGTTTCTCCCGATGTTATCTTTGAAGTTGTTCTGTATGCCCATAGTACCGTTGGTAACTCATCAGGCCAGTTTCCTTTTTCTTTATCTAGCCGCTTCTTTAGATTGTTAATGATGACCTTATTTGTTGAGTCAGCTTGACCATTAGCCACGGGGTGGTACGGCGTTGAAGTGATCCGCTTGGTTTGCCAATACAAATTCAATGTTACATGTTGCTTACTTCCCAGAGGTCATGGAATTTGAGAAAATGTAAGGAATTGTTCACTGAAAAGTAATTTAAAAAGGAATAATGTGTGTGCATGTGACCGCTTCGCAATTTACATTCTGCGAGCGGAGTGTGATTTTCCCACACTCTTACGGGAACGGGTCGTACGCCATGGAGGATGGAGAGATGAAATTTTGGTACAGGCCGTGCGATCCTCGGCAGTGCATAGAGAGGATTGAGAGAATGCACTTTTGGTACGGGCCGTTCGATCCTGGGCAGTGCATAGATGTGAGTACTTTGTGGAGAGGTGCACTTATGGTTCGGGCCGTTCGACCCTCGGCAATGCACGGACATGACTATCTTATGACTTCGGTCGGTTGTCCTTACCCTGCATGCGCATGATTTATTTGTTACTAAATTCACGGATATTGATTTGGCAGAAATTTGGGGGAAAGTGAAGTAGTAATTGTTTTATTCACTCCCAGTACTTCCTTGGATTTCAGTGCCTTATATATATTTGTTGCCTCACTGCCTTTACATGCCTACCATGTCTATCATATTCTGTTAAATTATATTGTTGGACCTTAGTGAGTGTCAGGTCGACCTCTCGTCACTACCTCTTCGAGGTTAGGCGGGATACTCACTCGGTACATATATATTTATGTACTCATGCTACGCTTCTGCACTTAATTGTACAAGTTCTGAGGCTAGTGCATCTGTTTGTCGGACCGGAGCTTGACT
This sequence comes from Nicotiana paniculata, assembly GCA_005239505.1. Taxonomy (NCBI): domain Eukaryota; kingdom Viridiplantae; phylum Streptophyta; class Magnoliopsida; order Solanales; family Solanaceae; genus Nicotiana; species Nicotiana paniculata. Next base: position 1,513 of record ML345564.1, on the reverse strand, counting down.
TGATATTAGACGTACATGACTTCACGATGAGCTGCTTTTCCTCCTGGCGATCTCCGGCATCACCATGGGGTTTTCTTTTAATTATTTCCCGTCTATTTCCTTCAGACAGTGGGACTATATATTATATCTTTTGTATATTCTGTTAGTATGCCCGTAGGACTTGTGACACTAGTTCCTGGCACACACGTGTTAGTTGTTATGGATTTCGGGTTTGTATATATATTGTCTCACGCCTCTTCATGACTGATTTTGATTAAAATTGGCCTTTTATACTTGTCAAATCATGTTTTAAGTTTTAAAACTGAGTATATGTTGAAATGTTTTATCTAATAAGAAAGAATCCTTAGTAAATTGAGAGTTGGCTTGCCTGACCCCTCTGTTGGGCGCCATCACGGCCTAAGTTAGGATTTTGGATCGTGACAACATGGTATCATATCACTAGGTTCACGTAAGTCTCACGAGTCACGGGCAAACCCGGTAGAGTCTTGCGGATCGGTACGAAGACGTATGTACTTATCTTCAGGAGGCTATAGGGTGTTAGGAAACCTCTCTTTATTCTATTCTATCGTGCAGTCGATGATTTACTAAATTCATTCTTCTATTCTCTCACAGATGGTGAGGACGCGTGCATCTGATGTTCTAGACCCGGGAAAAGCCGCTTACCCCGCTGTCCGAGACCGCGGCAGAAGCCGGGGAAGGGCACCGGCCCGCGGTAGGGGACGAGGGCGTCTCAGAGCTATTACGGTTCCGCCACCAGAGGACCCTATTATAGAGGAGCAGGACGAGGTGCCTCCAGCAGATCCTGCTCCAGTAGACTTCATGACGGCGCCAGGCTTCCAGGCAGTCATGGGCCGTATGATGAGATTTGTGGTAACTATGTCCCAGGCTGGTTTATATCCAGCAGATCCTGCCACTTCTCAGGTGGGAGGGGGAGTCCAGACCCCTACTGCCCAGGGTCACAGTAGGATGAACAGAGCAAGAGACTCCAAGCAAGCAAACTATATCATAGATACGAAAGTTTTCCTACAAAAGGGCTGGCTATTGCCAAGCTACACTAACAGTTAATTTGCTTGTAGTCGCAACAGTTTTCCTACCAAAGGGGCTGGCTTCAACAACCCATAAGGGACGGCTTTCCAAGATACACAACTCGGAAAACTGTTANCCTCCTTTATATAGGAGTAGGAGGTTATTACAAGACAAACCTGCATTAAATTAAACCTATCTTACATGGCAAACTTATCTACAAGTGGGTCCCTTTTTACATGTGAAGGACCTTAGGAAAAACCAACTAAAAACTCCTGAAAACATGTGACAGGGGTGAAATATACATGGTTTTGGCATGTGACAGGTTGTGGGAGCATGTGAAAATAGTGTGTTGCATGTGTTGAAGCATGTGGAGGCATGTGAAAACATGTGAAGGCATGTGAAAGCGGGCCCCAGCTGGTTTGGTAGGATGTGAAATTTTGTCTTGGCATGGGTAGATGATTTTTAGGGTTTTTTGGTAGGTAATGTA
>ML345563.1:0-10675 GCA_005239505.1 Nicotiana paniculata | reverse complement strand
ACCGACTGATGGAATTCCAGTTTAATTGCCATAAAATGCCAAAAAATGTAACTTGATCATTTCGAAGCGTTGGTTATGGTTCCTTGGGTCTAATTTGATGTCCCAGATAAATATCATGTGATCCGGTACCGGCTTCGTACCAAGGCGTCCGGCCTGGACTATGTCAGTCGATAATACAGGCACGGCTGGCGGAATTCCAATTTAATTGCAATAAAATTCCGAAAAATGTAACTTGATCATTTCAAAGCATTGGTTATGAATCCTTGGGTTGTATTTTATGTCCCGGACAAATATCATGTGATTCGGTACCGGCTAAGTACCAAGGCGTCCGGCCTGGATCATAGAAGGCGATAATGCAGGCACGACTTGGCAGAATTCTAGTTTAATTGCCAAAAAATCCTTTNGCACGACTGGCTGAATTCCAGTTTAATTGCCATAAAATGCCAAAAAATGTAACTTGATCATTTCGTAGCATTGGTTATGGTTCCTTGGGTAATATTTGATGTCTCGGACAAATATCATGTGATCCGGTGGAGGCTCCGTACCGAGGCGTCCGGCCTGGACCATGGCAGGCGGTAATACAGGCACGACTGGCGGAATTCCAATTTAATTGCCATAAAATGCCAAAAATGTAACTTGATCATTTTGAAGTGTTGGTTATGGTTCCTTGGGTCGCATTTGATGTCCCTGAGAAATATCACGTGATCCGGTACCGGCTCCATAGCAAGGTGTCCAACCTGGACCATGGTAGGTGATAATGCAGGCACGATTGGCTGAATTCAAGTTTAATTGCTACAAAATCCCAAAAAATGTAACTTGATCATTTAGAAGCGTTGGTTATGGTTCTTTGGGTCGTATTTGACGTCCCGGACAAATATCATGCGATCCAGTACCGGCTCCGTACCAAGGCGTCCGGACTGGACCATGGCAGGCGATAATACAGGCACGAGTGACGGAATTCGAGTTTAATTGCCATAAAATGCAAAAAAATGTAACTTGATCATTTTGAAGCGTGGGTTATGGCTACTTGGGTCATATTTAATGTCCCGGACAAATATTATGCGACCCGGTACCAGCTTCGTACCAAGGTGACTGGCCTTGACTATTGCAGGCAATAATACAGGCACGACTGGCGGAATTCCAGTTTAATTGCCATAAAATGCCAAAAAATGTAACTTGATCATTTCGAAGCGTTGGTTATGGTTCCTTGGGTCCGATTTGATATCCGGGACAAATATCATGTGATCCGGTACCGGCTCTATACCAAGGTGTCCGACCTGGACCATGGCAGGCGATAATACATGCACGACTGACGGAATTCCAATTTAATTGCCATAAAATGCCAAAAAATGTAACTTGATAATTTCAAAGCGTTGGTTATGGTTCCTTGGGTCATATTTGATATCCCCGAAAAATATCATGTGATCCGGTACTGGCTCCGTAACAAGGCGTCCGGCCTGGACCATAGCAGGCAATAATACAGGCACGGCTGGCGGAATTCCAGTCTAATTTCCATAGAATGCCAAAAAATGTAACTTGACCATTTCGAAGTGTTGGTTATGGTTCCTTTGGTCGTATTTTATGTCCCGAAGAAATGTCATGCGATCACGTACCGGCTCCGTACCAAGGCGTCCGGCCTGGACCATGGCAGGCGATTATACAGGCACGACTGGCGGAATTCCAGTTTAATTGCCATAAAATGCCAAAAAATGTAACTTGATCATTTCGATGCCTTGGTTAATGTTCCTTGGGTCATATTTAATGTCACGGACAAATATAATGTGATCCGATACCGAATCCGTACCAAGGCGTCTGGCCTGGCCCATGGCAGGCGATAATACATGCACGACTGGCAAAATTCCAGTTTAATTGCCATAAAATGCCAAAAAATGTAACTTGATCATTTCGAAGTGTTGGTTATGGTTCCATAGGTCATATTTGATATCCCGGAAAAATATCATGCGATCCGGTACCGGCTCCATACCAAGGCGTCCTGCCTGGACCATGGCAGGCGATAATACATGCACGACTGACCGAATTCCAGTTTAATTGTCATAAAATGCCAAAAAATATACCTTGATAATTTTGAAGCGTTGGTTATGGTTCCTTGGGTCATATTACATATTTCGGACAAATATCATGCGATCCGGTACCGGCTCGGTAGAAAGGCGTCCGACCTGGACCATAGCAGGCAATAATACAGGCACGGCTGGCGGAATTCTAGTCTAATTGCCATAGAATGGCAAAAAATGTAACTTGATTATTTCGAAGTGTTGGTTATGGTTCCTTGGGTCGTATTTTATGTCCCGGAGAAATATCATGCGATCGGGTACCGGCTCCGTACCAAGGCGTCCAGCCTGGACCATGGCCGGCGATTATACATGCACGACTGGCGGAATCCAGTTTAATTGCCATAAGATGCCAAAAAATATAACTTCATCATTTCGAAGCGCTGATTATGGTTCCTTGTGTCATATTTTATGTCCCGGAAAAATATCATGGGATTCGGTACCGGCTCCGTACCAAGGCGTCCGACCTGGATCATGGTAGGCAATAATACAGGCAGGATTGGCGGAATTCCAGTTTAATTGCCATAAAATGCCAAAAATGTAACTTGATCATTTCGATGCCTTGGTTAATTTTCCTTGGGTCAGATTTAATGTCCCGGACAAATATAATGCGATCCGGTACTGGCTCCATACCAAGGCGTCCGACCTGGACCATGGCAGGGGATAATACATGCACGAACGGCGGAATTCCACTTTAATTGCCAAAAAATGCCCAAAAATGTAATTTGTTCATTTTGAAGCGTTGGTTATGGTTCCTTGGGTCGTATTTTATGTCTTGGAGAAATATCATGCGATCCTGTACTGGCTCCGTACCAAGGCGTCCGGCCTGGACCATGGTAGGCTATAATACAGGCACGACTAACGGAATTCCAGTTTAATAACCATAAAATGCAAAAAAAAAAATGTGACTTGATCATTTCAAAGCGTTGGTTATGGTTCCGCGGTTCGTATTTGATGTCCCTGACAAATATCATGATAACCAAGGCGTCCGGCCTGGACCATGGCAGGTGATAATATAGGCCCGAGTGTCGGAATTCCAGTTAAATATCCATAAAATGCAAAAAAATGTAACTTGATCATTTCGAACCGTTGGTTATGGTTCCTTGGGTTGTATTTGATGTCCCGTAGAAATATTATGTAATCCGGTACCAGCTCCGTACCAAGCGTCCGGCCTTGACTATTGTAGGAAATAATACAGGCACGGCTGGCGGATTTCCAGTTTAATTGCCATAAAATTCCAAAAAATGTAACTTTATCATTTCAGGGCATTGATTATGAATCCTTGGGTTTTATTTGATGTCCCGGACAAATATCATGGGATTCGGTGCCGGCTACGTACCAAGGCGTCCTGCCTGGACCATGGAAGGCGATAATGCAGGCACGACTTGGCGAAATTCTAGTTTAATTGCCATAAAATGCCAAAAAATGTAATTTGATCATTTCGAAGTTTTGGTTATGGTTCCCTGGTTTATATTTGATATCCCGGACAAATATCATCCGATTTGGTACCGACTACGTACCACGGCGTCCGGCCTGGACCATGGCAGGCGATAATACAGGCATGACTTGGCAGAATTCCAGTTTAATTACAATAAATGCCAAAAAATGTAACTTGATCATTTTGAAGTTTTGGTTATGGTTCCTTGGGTCATATTTGATATCCCAGACAAATATCATGCGATTTGGTACTGGCTACGTACCACGGCGTCCGGCCTGGACTATGGCAGGCGATAATACAAGCACGACTTGGCGAAATTCCAGTTTAATGGCCAGAAAATTCCAAAAAATGTAACTTGATCATTTCGAAGAGTTGGTTATGGTTCCTTGGGTTGTATTTGATTTCCCGGAAAAATATCATGTGATCCGGTACAGGCTCCATACCAAGGCGTCCGACCTGGACCATTGATGGCGATAATACATGCACGATTGGCCGAATTACAGTTTAATTGCCATAAATTTCCAAAACATGTAACTTGATCATTTCGAAGCGTTGGTTATGGTTCCTTTGGTCATATTTAATGTCCCAGACAAATATCATGCGATCCAGTACCGGCTTCGTACCAAGGTGTCCGGCATGGACCATGGAAGGCGATAATACAGGCACGACTGGCGGAATTCCAGTTTAATTGCCATAAAATGCCAAGAAATGTGACTTGATCATTTTGAAGCGTTTGTTATGGTTCCTTCGGTTTAATTTGATATCCCGGACAAATATCATGCAATTTGGTACCGGCTCCATACCAAGGCGTCCGACCTGGACAATGGCAGGCGATAATACATGCACGACTCAAGGAATTCCAGTTTAATTGCCATAAAATGCCAAAAAATATAATTTGATCATTTCAAAGAGTTGTTTATGGTTCCTTAGGTCGTATTTGATGCCTTGGAGAAATATCATGTGATCCGGTACCGGCTCCGTACCAAGGCGTCCGGCCTGGACCATGGTAGGCTATAATACAGGCACGACTAACGGAATTCCAGTTTAATTGCCATAACATGCAAAAAAATGTAACTTGATCATTTCTAAGCATTGGTTATTGTTCCTTGGGTCGTATTTGATGTCCTGATAAATATCATGATATTCGGTACCGGCTCCGTAACAAGGCGTCCGGCCTGGACCATGGCAGGCGATAATACAGGCACGAGTGGCGGAATTCCAGTTTAATTGCCATAAAATGCCAAAAAATGTAACTTGATCATTTCGAAGCATTGGTTATGGTTCCTTGGGTTGGATTTTATGTCCCGGAGAAATAACATATGATTCGGTACCGGCTCCGTACCAAGGCGTCCGGCCTGGACCATAGCAGGCAATAATACAGGCACGGCTGGCGGAATTCCAATATAATTGCCATAGAATGCCAAAAAGTGTAACTTAATCATTTCGAAGTGTTGGTTATGGTTCCTTCGATCGTATTTTATGTCCCGGAGAAATATCATGTGATCGGGTACCGGCTCCGTACCAAGGCGTCCGGCCTGGACCATGACAGGCGATTATACAGGCACGACTGGCAGAATTCCAGTTTAATTTCCATAAGATGCCAAAAAATGTAACTTGATCATTTCGAAGCGTTGGTTATGGTTCCTTGTGTCATATTTTATGTCCCGGAAAAATATCATGGGATTCGGTACCGGCTCCGTACCAAGGCGTCCGACCTGGATCATGGTAGGCGATAATACAGGCAGGACTGGCGGAATTCCAGTTTAATTGCCATAAAATGCCAAAAAATGTAACTTGATCATTTCGATGCCTTGGTTAATGTTCCTTGGGTCAGATTTAATGTCCCGGACAAATATAATGCGATCTGGTACCGGCTCCATACCAAGGTGCCCGGCCTGGACCGTGGCAGGCGATAATACATGCACGAATGGCGGAATTCCAGTTTAATTGCCATAAAATGCAAAAAAAATGTAACTTGATCATTTCAAAGCGTTGGTTATGGTTCCTTGGTTCGTATTTGATGTCCCTGACAAGTATCATGATATCTGGTACCGGCTTCGTACCAAGGCGTTCGGCCTGGACCACGGCAGATGATAATATAGGCCTGAGTGTCGGAATTCCAGTTTAATATCAATAAAATGCCAAAAAATGTAACTTGATCATTTCGAACCGTTGGTTATGGTTCCTTGGGTTGTATTTGATGTCCCGGAGAAATATTTTGTAATCCGGTACCGGCTCCGTACCAAGCGTCCGGCCTTCACTTTGCAGGAAATAATACAGGCACGGCTGGCGGATTTCCAGTTTAATTGCCATAAAATTCCAAAAAATGTAACTTGATCATCTCGAAGCATTGGTTATGAATCCTTGGGTTTTATTTGATGTCCCGGACAAATATCATGTGATTTGGTGCCGGCTACGTACCAAGGCGTCCGGCCTGGACCATGGAAAGCGATAATGCAGGCACTACTTGGCGAAATTCTAGTTTAATTGCCATTAAATATCAAAAAATGTATCTTGATCCTTTTGAAGAGTTGGTTATGGTTTCTTGGGTTGTATTTGATGTCTCGGACAAATATCACGCGATCCGGTACCGGATCCATACCAAGGCGTCTAGCCTGGACCATGGATGGCAATAATACAGGCACGACTAGCTGAATTCCAGTTTAATTGCCATAAAATGCTAAAAAATGTAATTTGATCATTTCGAAGTTTTGGTTTTATGGTTCCTTGGTTTATATTTGATGCCCCGGAAAAATATCATGCGATTTGGTACCGGCTACGGCGTCCGACCTGGACCATGGCAGGCGGTAATACAGGCATGACTTGGCGGAATTCCAGTTTAATTACAATAAATGCCAAAAAATGTAACTTGATCATTTTAAAGTTTTGGTTATGGTTCCTTGGGTCATATTTGATGTCCCGGACAAATATCATGCGATTCGGTACCGGCTACGTACCAGGGCGTCCGGCCTGGACTATGGCAGGCGATAATACAAGCACGACTTGGCAAAATTCCAGTTTAATTGCCAGAAAATTCCAAAAAATGTAACTTGATCATTTCGAAGAGTTAGTTATGGTTCCTTGGGTTGTATTTGATTACCCGGAAAAATATCATGTGATCCGGTACAGGCTCCATACCAAGCCGTCCGGCCTGGACCATGGATGGCGATAATACATGCACGATTGGCGGAATTACAGTTTAATTGCCATAAAATTCGAAAACATGTAACTTGATCATTTCGAAGCGTTGGTTATGGTTCCTTGGGTCATATTTAATGTCCCAGACAAATATCATGCGACCCAGTACCGGCTTCGTACCAAGGTGTCAGGCATGGACCATGGCAGGCGATAATACAGGCACGACTGGCGTAATTCCAGTTTAATTTCCATAAAATGCCAAAAAATGTGAGTTGATCATTTTGAAGCGTTTGTTATGGTTCCTTCGGTTTAATTTGATATCCCGGACAAATATCATGCAATTTGGTACCGGCTCCATACCAAGGCGTCCGGCCTGGACAATGGCAGGCGATAATACATGCACGACTCACGGAATTCCAGTTTAATTGCCGTAAAATGCCAAAAAATGTAATTTGATAATTTCGAAGAGTTGTTTATGGTTCCTTGGGTCGTATTTGATGCCCTGGAGAAATATCATGTGATCCGGTACCAGCTCCATACCAAGGCGTCCGGCCTGGACCATGGCAGGTTATAATACAGGCACGACTAACGGAATTCCAGTATAATTGCCATAAAATGCCAAAAAATGTAATTTGATCATTTCGAAGATTTGTTTATGGTTCCTTGGGTCATATTTGATGTCCCTGATAAATATCATGATATCCGGTACCGGCTCCGTAATAAGGCGTCCGGTCTGGACCATGGTAGGCGATAATACAGGCACGAGTGGCAGAATTCCAGTTTAATTGCCATAAAATGCCAAAAAATGTAACTTGATCATTTCGAAGCATTAGTTATGGTTCCTTGGGTTGTATTTGATGTCCTGGAGAAATAACATATGATCCGGTAAGGCTCCGTACCAAGGCGTCCGGCCTTGACTATTGCAGGAAATAATACAGGCACGGCTGGCGGATTTCCACTATAATATCCATAAAATTCCAAAGAATGTAACTTGATCATTTCGAATCATTGGTTAGGAATCCATGGGTCGTATTTGATGTCCCGGACAAATATCATGTGATTTGATACCGGCTACGTACCAAGGCATCCGGCCTGGACCATGGAAAGCAATAATGCAAGCACGACTTGGCGGAGTTCTAGTTTATTTGCCATAAAATGCCAAAAAATGTAACTTGATCCTTTCGAAGAGTTGGTTATGGTTTCTTGGGTTGTATTTGATGTCCCGGACAAATATCACGTGATCCGGTACCGGATCCATACCAAGGCGTCTGGCCTAGACCATGGATGGCGATACTACAGGCACAACTAGCTAAATTCAAGTTTAATTGCCATAAAATGCCAAAATGTAATTTGATCATTTCAAAGTTTTGGTTATGGTTCCTTGGGTCATATTTGATATCCCGGACAAATATCATGCGATTCGGTACCGGCTACCTACCACGGCGTCCGTCCTGGACAATGGAAGGCGATAATACAAGCACGACTTGGCGGAATTCCAGTTTAATTGCAATAAATGCCAAAAAATTAATCTTGATCATTTCGAAGTTTTGGTTATGGTTCCTTGGGTCATATTTGATGTCCCCGACAAATATCATGCAATTCGATACCGGCTACGTACCACAGCGTCCGGCTTGGACCGTGGCAGGTGATAATACAGGCACGACTTGGCGGAATTCCAGTTTAATTTCCAGAAAATGCCAAAAAATCTAACTTGATCATTTCGAAGAGTTGGTTATGGTTCATTGGGTTGTATTTGATTTCCCGGAAAAATATCAAGCGATCCGCTACCGGCTCCATACCAAGGCGTCCGGCCTGGACCATGGATGGCGATAATACCTGCACGACTGGCAGAATTACAGTTTAATTGCCATAAAATTCAAAAAAATGTAACTTGATCATTTCGAAGCGTTGGTTATGGTTCCTTGGGTCATATTTAATGTCCCCGTCAAATATCACGTGACCCGGTACCGGCTTCGTGCCAAGGTGTCCGGCATGGACCATGGCAGGCAATAATACAGGCACGACTGGCGGAATTCAAGTTTAATTGCCATAAAATGCCAAAAAATGTAACTTGATAATTTCGAAGCGTTGGTTATGGTTCCTTGGGTGATATTTGATATCCCGGAAAAATATCATGCAATTCGTTACCGGCTCCATACTAAGGCATCCGGCCTAGACAATGGCAAGCGATAATGCATGCACGACTGACGGAATTCCAATTTAAATTCCATAAAATGCCAAAAAATGTAACTTGATCATTTCGAAGCATTTGTTATGGTTCCTTGGGTCGTATTTGATGTCCCAGACAAATATCATGAGATCCGGTACCGTCTCCGTACCAAGGCGTCCGACCTGGACCATGGCAGGAGATAATACATGCACGACTAGCAGAATTCCAGTTTAATTGCCATAAAATGCCAAAAGATGTAATTTGATCATTTCGAAGCGGTTGGTTATGATTCTGTGGGTCGTATTTGATGTCCTGGAGAAATATCATGCGATCCGGTACCGGCTCTTTATAAAGGCGTCCGGCCTGGACCATGGCAGGCGATAATAGAGGCACGACTGACGGAATTCCAATTTAAATTCCATAAAATGCCAAAAAATGTAACTTGATCATTTCGAAGCATTTGTTATGGTTCCTTGGGTCGTATTTGATATCCAGTCAAATATCATGTGATCCGGTACCGGCTCCGTAACAAGGCGTCCGGCCTGGACCATAGCAGGCGCTAATACAGGCACGACTGGCGGAATTCCAGTTTAATTGCCATAAAATGCCAAAAAATATAACTTGATCATTTCGAAGAGTTGATTATGGTTCCTTGGGTCATTTTAATGTCCGGGACAAATATCATGCGACCTGGTACCAGCTCCTCACCAAGGCGTCTGGCCTGGACCATGGCAGGCGATAATACAAGCACGAGTGTCCGAATTCGTGTTTAATTGCCATAAAATGCCAAAAAATGTAACTTGATCATTTCAAAGCGTAGTTATAGTTCCTTGGGTCATATTTTATATCCCGGACAAATATACTGTGATCCGGTACCGACTCCGTACCAAGGCATCCGGCCTGGACCATGGCAGGCGATAATACATGCACGACTGACGGATTCCAGTTTAATTGCCAAAAAATGCCAAAACATGTAACTTGATCATTTCAAAGCGTTGGTTATGGTTCCTTGTCTATTATTTGATGTCTCGCAATAATATCATGAGATTCGGTACCGGCTCCGTAACAAGGAGTCCGACCTGGACCGCGGCAGGCGATAATAAAGGCATGACTGGCGCAATTCCAGTTTAATTGCCCTAAAAAGCCAAAAAAATTTAACTTGATCATTACAAAGCGTTGGTTATGGTTCCTTGGCTTGTATTTGATGTCCCGGACAAATATCATGAGATTCGGTACCGGCTCCGTAACAAGGAGTCCGACCTGGACCACGACAGGCGATAATAGAGGCATGACTGGTGCAATTCCAGTTTAATTGCCATAAAATGCCAAATAAGTTAACTTGATCATTTCAAAGCGTTGGGTATGGTTCCTTGGGTCGTATTTGATGTCCCGGACAAATATCATGAGATCCGATACCGGCTCCGCACCCAGGCGTCTTGCCTGGACCATGGCAGGCGCTAATACAGGCACGACTGGCAGAATTCCAGTTTAATTGCCATAAAATGCCAAAAAATGTAACTTGATCATTTCGAAACATTTTTTACGGTTCCTTGGGTCATTTGATGTCCAGGAAAAATATCATGCGATCCGATATCGGCTCCGTAACAAGGCGTCCGGCCTGGACCATGGCAGGCGCTAATACAGGCACGACTGGCAGAATTCCAGTTTAATTGCCATAAAATGCCAAAAAATGTAACTTGATCATTTCGAAGCATTGGTTATGGTTCCTTGGGTCATATTAAATGTCTCGGACAAATATCATGCGACCCGATACCGGCTACTTACCAAGGCGTCTGTCCTGGACCATGGCAGGCGATAATACTGGCACGAGTGTCCGAATTCGTGTTTAATTGCCATAAA